>MJUU01029448.1:4298-45974 GCA_002080025.1 Modiolus philippinarum | reverse complement strand
GGCGAGACGATATGCACAACTAGGCATGATGGTCAACAATCCTGTGAAGTTTGGTTAAAATCCGATGAAAGATGTAGGAGAATTGGCGTCCACAAACTTTGTGACGGACGGACGGACGGACGGAAAAGACAAAAACAATATGTCTCCCCCTTAAGAAGGGGGGGTGGAGACATAATTTTGGAGAAATCACAAGCTATTAGAAATATATTGACAAAAAGATTTGATAGGCCCATGGGCAATTTACAAGCTCTGGAAGCCTTAAGAATGATGCAGAAAGTTCTAATGTTTCACCGATACCTTGCACCTATGTGAAGGCCAAGCAGAAAGATGTCAACCAAGTTATTTTTTCTGTGCAGAGGAATCCCGAAAACGGTACATGGAAGTCATCGAAGCTGATGCAAAAAATTGTGAACAAAAGTTGAGGATAACCAAAATGTTACAACGAGGACATGTAATAACTGCAAAAATGCAGTGTGAAAAATCAGACCATGCTCATAATATCCCTTGGTCTTCATCACTTTACTTGCCCAACATGGAATATTTAGTAAATAATAGGGTGCACCATGGATTAATATGTAGCGGGATGCTGCCATACCATTATGAGAAATTTGCAGATGGTGCTTGAAAAAATTGATAAGGAGAAACGAATAACATTTTTCAAATCATATGAACATAACAATCAAGAGGAATACAAAAAATCAAAAATACAGCTTTGATAGAGGAATCTGCACCTTAATATGGTGACAAATTTGGAGAGATTGACATTTTAACAGATGCACAGCATGGATGGCGAAAAAACGCTAACGATTCCAGTGTTGTGGCTCTTGGAGACAAAACAAACAAAGTTATATCTTGCCAACATGTAACAAAGAGTGATGATGTTGTTTCACAAAGACACAAGCGGATTGGTACTGAACGTATACACCAATACCTAACCGAGAAGGAAGTGGCTGTAGGTGTACATTGCCATGATAGAAATTTATCCATCAATAAATATATTCGTGAGGAAACTGAAGCTATCAACCAAAATGATACATGGCATTGTGTCAAATCAGTAAAAACAGCGTTGAAAAAAGTTTCATCTGGTACAGCAAAATCAGAACGGATAAGCTGGTCGTTTCAACTCAGCGACAAGTGCGAACCTGTCTCTACGCACATTCATTGGGCAATTAGAAACTGTAACGGAGATTCGGAAAAACTCAAGTCATCTCTTCTGAACATTGTAGATCATTACAAAAATATACATTCTTCCTCTGATCCGTCTTCGAGATCCAAGAGAGATGAAAACTATGAGCCGTCACGAATTGTTTTAACGGACCCAGTTGCAGAGTGATATTGAACGCAAACATTTTTAAATATCCACAGGATTTTGTATTGGGAAGAGACACATTCTATGTTGAAATCTTCAACAATGTGATTAATATTTATCAGGACAAACGTATTTCATTCAGTGATTTACAGTATAATGCACGAGCAAATTTAGCTGTATTGCTGTGGAACGAGAATGTTGATAGGGAATTCACTTCAGTTTCTAACCCAAGGAATCCTAGAACTCCGAGAAGTCAAAAAGGAAAGAAAAACTATAAACAAAAAAAAACATTTAAATTCCGGGACAATATCTGGACAAGATATGTGAAGTCAATATTTTCAAAGAGAAGAACAAGGAGATAACTACCTGATAATAGTTCATACATGCTATAAATATTTTTTTCAATATAATATTTATAATTATACACAAAACAATTACTTTGTGATAAAATTCCCAAAGACTGGAATACATTTCTCAACAGAAATAAATCATAAATGTGAGTACTTCAAGTATTTCTTATCTGCATCTGAAAACTTAGCCACGTGTATTTATTGTAAACACATTCTTTGTGTGCTATTAATGTCCAAATTCTCAGAATCATCATTTCAAGCTCCATCCCATTTCCATAAAGGCTTAATCACTTACCACCTGGTAAATCTTATAGGTCAGGCCCGGTCTTTAAAAATGTGAGTGTTATTCGCCATCTAAAATATGAAATAAAGAAGTGGGATATTACTTATTGGGAACTTGTCACGTGTCCATTTCAATACACATGACATGTTTAATTTCAATCAAAAATAGTCATTAAAACGGGTTTACGAAAACCAATTGTTCACCTAAACCAATAAAAAGTAATAAAGTTGATAATATTTGTTTCAAAAAGGTATGTTTTACATGGTTTTGTCTGTTTAGGGGTAGTTTTGGGTGAGTAAGTAAAAGAGAGCGCAAAGTTAAATACGAATCGAAAATACTATTCACTTTCCGAAATGCGTCATTTTTCGTACCCTAAATTATTTCCTTTTCCGGTAATGTTTCGAGCCATTGTATGTAGTAAGGGCGGGGCGTACTAATTATATAATTAAGATACACTCATCCAAGAATTATAAGGCGTACATGTGTGTAATTTCTTGCACGTGAACGTTTGGAAAAATGGCAGAGAAAAAAGGAAAAACGGGGAAATTTATTCTAAATGGGTTGAAATTCAAGAAAAAAAAATGGCCATGTAACATTAGAAAAATAATTTGGGCCAAAGAAATTGACTACTTTCAAAGATTCCTACTAGCCACATTTTGTTACGTGAATGGTTTAAACCCAGTACTAGTTTTTGAATGGGTAGAACTAATGGGTCTCTGTAGAGACAATTCAGGAAAAAGCACTCAAGAGATTGATTGATTGATTGTTTTACGCCTCCTGAGCAATATTTAAGCTATATCAGGACGAGAACATGTTTGTTAATAATTAATCACTTTGGGGTATGGAAAGGGCCATGGGACGGAAAATTCTGACTGCCACTGGAAAAGAAGGGTAAAATCGAAAGGGGCGGAAAAATTTAGCCTTGTAGCCGATCACTCAAAAAAGAGCTTGCTACAAGGGTTCTTTAACGTGCAGGAAGCGTGATATTTCTTCCAACACGTGGACCTGAGTACATCCGATCCGAAAGATGGGTTGTGTATTTATTAATCTCGCACAACCACGGAATGGGTCCTATTTCTATATCCCGGGGTTCCCTCGGGGTCAGCCCCGTTTAGGAGGGGTCATACCCCGCAAGCCGGAGATACTAGGTCCTATTTCTATACCCCGGGGTTCCCTCGGGGATGCACTCAAGAGAGCTTATTCGAATGCTTCGACAAAGTGTACAAAACAGACAAATATTATAAGTACAATGTGATCCTGCAGAGACGAGAGTATCTTAATGGGCATCCAAGGTTCGTATAATTGTAAGACTTGTTTTAAACATTTTAGGTATAACGGGTGGTAGACTGGATAATAACCAATTAACTCCCCTTTTTGGTAATTATCGAACTATATTCACCTTAATATATCATAAAATATTCTTTTCAGGTACATTTTCGTCTATTTAGTTAGTTTTATAAATTTAGAATAGAGTTGTATATATAATATTATTCAATCTCATGAAGGTCTTTCACCACAGTGAAAGTCCTTATTGTAATTAAGGTCTTTCCCGTTTCCAACCATAAGAGATAGCTGAAGAAGTGTAATGGCAAAAATGTTTGTTAGGTCATGACGGACTTTCATTACATTTGGACCGAAACTGTACGGTGGACCGTTCATGAGTTATGCCCCCCGAAAAATTTCGTCACATCTTTGAGAACGCTTTTGTCGAAAAAGATAAGAGATAGGAGCCTAGAACCTTTTCCATTCATCTTAGGTGATATTTGTTACATCTAAAAATGCTAAGGTCAAAGGTCATTGGTCACTTTGAACTTTGACCTCAGACCTTGTTATTGGATTAACTCGGAAACCGTAACAGATAGCTGATAAAATGTAATGGACAAAATGTGTGTCTCGTTGAGATCTACATTTGTTACATTGGGTCAGAGATGATTGGACCAACCGTTTAGGGCCTATGGACCAAAACCGATTTTTGATGTCCGAATTTGGGTTTTTTGCCTATAGCTCGAATACCAATGAAGATGCAAACTTATGTTCAATACAAAAAATGTTCAGGTACACGTGACCTTCAAAATGAGGTCAACGTCAAAGGTCAAGGTCACACTCAAAAATCTTATTTCATGCTTAAGAATTAACAAATGTATATATCAAGCTTTGAATGATGGTTTAAGCAATGAATCAATAATGAGAACATTATGACGCAATTTCCGGGATTGACCTATTGTTATACTAGTTAAGGTCATTCCCCTTTCCAAGGGAAAGACCTTTCTGTATTTCTTCTGATTATTAAGGTCTTTCCCCTTTCCAAGGGAAAGACCTTTCTTTATTTCTTCTGATTATTATTATACTTCTTCTTTTCTGCCTCATTTTCAGAAAAACAGCTAGACATATCCTTTTGATTTTTTAGCACATTGGTCAAGGCCATATCTAGTTGATAAGAAATAGGCATCGACCGAAAATCTTTTTTCGTTCACGAAATTTCGCCCAAAGTCCGAAAAACCTTGTTATGGGATAAATTCAGAAACGATAAGAAATGGCTGAAGAAATGTAATGGCAAAAATGTTTGTTAGGTCATGACGGACCTTCGTTACATTTAGACCGAAACTCTACGGTGGACCTTTCATGAGATATGCCCACGCAAAATTTCGTCACATCTTTGAGTACCTTTTTCTCGGAAACGGTAAGAGATAGAAGCTTGGAACCTTTTCCATTCAACTTAGGTGATATGTGTTACATTTAAAAATACCAAGGTCAAAGGTCATCGGCCACTTTAAAAGGGATTTACTAATCATTACGTAATTCATAAAAATAACTAATTACACATAGGTAGAGCTAATGTGATAGATATGATTTAAAGAGGTTGTCAGTGTTAACTACTTAGCTGACAAGTTTATCTGAATTTTATTTGTTTATCATAGATTGAATAGGAATATGTGACATTTTAATTAAATTTACTGTCATATTTTCCATGTAATAAAATCATCGTTACAAATACCATAATTATTTTAGACTTGATACAACTGCGTAATGCACTATCCCTTTTAATATTTGCATTTAATAAAAACTGCTATTAGAGAGAAACTTAAGAACAATACTGTGGACCACGTCTTGTTGATAGGGAACGGCCGAAAATCTTTTTTTTCGTTCACGAATTTTCGCCCAAAGTCCGAAAACCCATGTTATGGGATAAACTCAGAAACCATAAGAGATAGCTGATAAAGTGTAACGACAAAAATGTTTGTTAGGTCCTGATGGACATTCGTTACATTTGTACCAAAACTCTACGATGGACCGTTCATGAGTTATGCCCCTTGAAAATTTCGTCACAGCTTTAAGTACGTTTTTTTTCAAAACGGTTAGAGATAGAAACTTAGGTGATATGAGTTACATCTAAAAAAGCCAAGGTCAAAGGTCATTGGTCACTTTGAACTTTGACCTCAGACTTTGTTACTGTTTTAACTCGGAAACCGTAATAGATAGCTGATTAAATGTAATGGAGAAAATGTGTGTCTTGTAGCGATCTACATTTGTTACATTAGGTTAGAAATGATTGGACCAACCGTTTTGGGTCTATGGACCAAAAACCGATTTTTGATGTCCGAATTTGGGTTTTTTGCTTATAGCTCAAATACCATTGAAGATACAAACTTATATTCATACAAAAAATGTGCAGGAATACATGACCTTCAAAGTCAGGTCAAGGTCAAAGGTCAAAGTCACAGCCAAAAATTGTATTTCATGTTAAAGAATCAATAAATGTACATATCTGGCTTAGAATGTTGGTTTTATCCACGAATCAATAATTAGAACATTATGACGCAACATCAGGGAAAGACCTATCAATTGTTCTTCGAACAATTGACATACTAGTTATTATTATTCTTCTTCTTTTCTGCCTCATTCTCAGAAAATTAGCTGGACAAATCCTTTTGATATTTTAACACAATAGTCTAGACCATGTCTAGTTGATAAGGTTTAGGCATCGGCCGAAAATCTTTTTTCGTTCACGAATTATCTGCCCCTGGTCCGAAAAAATTGTTATGTTATAAACTCGGAAACCAAAATAGATAGCTGATAAAGAGTAATGACAAAAATGTTTGTTAGGTCATAACGAACCTTCGTTACATTTGGACCAGAACTCTACGATGGACCGTTCATGAGTTATGCCCCTTGAAATTTTTTTTTCACATTTTTAAGTATGTTTTTCTCGAAAACGGTAAGAGATAGAAACCTGAAACCTTTTCCATTCATCTTAGGTGACATGTTTTACATCTAAAAGGTCATTGGTCACTTTGAACTTTTACCCCAAACCTTGTTATGGGATTAACTCGGAAAGGGTAATAGATAGCTGATTAAATGTAATGGTGAAAATGTGTGTCTTGTTGAGATCTACAGTATACACTTTTAAAATAACAACATAGTTTATCCTAGCGGTTCTTCATTATAGATTCTCTAAAAACTCATCAACATCCATTTCAGTCTGAAAAAAAGAAAACAATACTATTTACATAATATTCATATTGATTGATGTGGGTGAGGAAACAAATTTGAATATGAGCTCAATGATTGGATAACAGATCACGTGACCACATGAAGAGATTGATAGAGAACTAGAAAGATGGCGATGTTTACGTTTGTGATTATCAATATCTAAATGTGCTTTGTTGATGCACGCAGTGTCCTCACATGTCAAATTGTTAATGACTTCACAGTGGATTGTTCATACAACACAGTGGAGACATTTTCAGGCAGTTTGCTTTGTTGATGCACGTAGTGTCCTCACATGTCAAATTGTTAATGATTTTACAATGGATTGTTCATCTAACACAGTGGAGACATTTTCAGGCAGTTTGTGGTATCATTTTGGCACGATTTTTACAGGTAATTTCTGTGACACGCCATCAGGTCTGCCTTCTCTCGTCATATCCATCTTTTCCTCCGTATTTAGCCCGGTAGTCCCCTAGTCGAAGGCCATATAGGCCGAAACGTTATGCAGTCTTCCCTCCCTTTCTTTCCATTTTTGTCATTTTTATGTGTTTTTTAATTTGTAAATTTTGTGTTTTTTATCTTTTAATCGTGGCCAACTATACCATTTTATTTTGTTTCTTTTTTATTGTTTTGCCTTTTTATGGCAAGCAGTTTTTGATCTGTCAAGATTATTTGGTGTTCAAAGTTGAAATATGTTCCACTATTAATCAATGGCTTCTAAACTTCTTTATGTTTCATTATTTACATTGTTTTTACAGGATATTGTGTTCAGTTTACGGACGACAACATAAGTAGAACACTGAACAAGTGCCATGTAAAGAAATGAAAATTATAAGAATGGGCATTTTATTTGTTAAAGTTATAAAAGGAATGTAATAAAAGAAATCTATGTTTACAAATACTTCCGTTTTATTTATTGAAGATGTTAATAACGATAGATATACATGTATTACAAATATTCTGTACCAAGCAAAGAATATTTAAGCTATATTATGGGAAGACAACCTATGTCTTGTACTTAGTTTACATTCATGTCCTAGCACTGAAAAGAAGAGTTACTTTGTATATGTATTCACATGTCTTTGAAATTACTCCTTAATAATTAGTATATAATTGCATGCATTAAATTTCTACATCATTACACTCTACCAAATGGACAAGATCAATATGATTAAAATGTTATACAAAATCGAAACAATAACAAAAAAAAAAACACACTTCAATATTTTGATATGCTTAAAAAAAGCAAAGACATTACCTTGTGATATAAATATCACTTAAAAGCCTGAACCAATTGTCTCTCATTCCATCAACGGTTCCTTTATCACAACCAGAAAACAGTAGAGTACTTATTTTCAATACATGTAATTACTTAGTTCCATGCATATCGTATTGTCAGAAGCACATCTACAATATATCAAGATGATTCGGATATAGAGGATTTACGCAAATGATAAGACCACACGAAGTTTGTTAATAAATAATCACTTTGGGGTATGGAAAGGGTCATGGGGCGGGAAATTCTGACTGCCACTGGAAAAGTAGGGTGAAATCAAAAGGGGCGGGGAATTTAGCCTTGTAGCCGATCACCAACGGACCATTCATAAAAAGAGCTTGCTACAAGGTTCTTTAACGTGCAGGAAGCGTGGCATTTCTTCCAACACGTGGACCTGAGTTTACATCCCATCCGAAAGATGGATTGTGTATTTATTCATCCCACACAACCACGGAATGGGTCCTATTTCTATATCCCGGGGTTCCCTCGCGGTCAGCCCCGTTTAGGAGGGGTCATACCCCGCACGCCGGAGATACTAGGTCCTATTTCTATACCCCGGGGTTCCCTCGGGGAAGGGGGTGAAATAAGAAGTTTTTATTCCCGGTTTGGTTGTTTTTCAGTTTTTTGTCTGGGTTGTTGCCGATTTAGTGAAACCTTTACATTTGATTGCCTTGCTCCTCTTTTTAAATACTCCTGACACGTGTTATACTGGGTGGCTTCATTAATGTTGATATTTCACAATTTGTCATGTTCTCACTTTAATGACTATTTATTTAATCAACAAGATTGATTTGTTTTGGGTCGTTTTAACTTGGTTATTGGATGTTGTCTCCTTGACATTTACCCCAATTCCTTTCTTTTTCATAAGTACTCGTTTTTATGAAAATATATTTCCCCAGCATTCCATACTACAAGGAAGAGATCTGGATAAACAACCTGTAGAGGATTTTACTGATAACGGCCTAATCTGGGGGACAACACCGTCACAATGCATATTAAACGAGTTGCAGACGTTTTCTAGTAATGGACTTCTGTCTTGAAACATTTAAACCCCAGTTAAGTTGCCATTTGAAATCTTTTGAAATTGAAATTCTACAATTTTGATGTTGTATATAATATGAACATGGCAATGTCATTTTTATTTGACAATAGGGTCTGTAAGTCTCGTCATGTGACACCGAGAAATCACGATAAAATTGCAATTTGAAAACGTTTCCCGCCAAATTATGACGTTGCAGGATTATGACGTTCAAATTTTTTGCTTGAAACGTCATATGTTTTTGTTTAAAATGCAACTTCCGGGAACAAGTTTTGGTCCCGGAAGTTCCAAAATTAGACGAGACTTACAGACCCTATTCACCGACTTTTACCGAATACCCAGAAACCCATAAATATAAGATATTACTTTTAACAAGTAATATTCGTCATGCTCCAAGTCACTATTCCGGGCCTTTTTATGAAATCAATTTTGGAATTTTGAATGTAACATTGCATAAACTTTTACATATCTAAATTTAATGAGGTTAAGGCGTATGAATATAGAAAATATAAATATTTAAAACGTTGTTTTTTTCCTTGTCCATGAACTTTACGTACAAACCTCGTATCAACAAACATTAAATAAAGTCTTTATGTCTTTATATGAGGCATTTGAAATTTTTTTTTGTATAAATACAAATATTATGCATATATATCTGATGTCGCATTATCTTTTTTGTTGCCTACCAAATGGAATAACAAAGTACCGAGGTTACTGTTAATTTAGTTTCTGCATATGCGCATTTCGACAACTTAGGTCCCTTCAGTGCAGATCAAGTCAAAACAATTGGAAATCCATATACCGAAATATTTGTAAAAACTGAGAACATATTACTAATAGGATATAAATAATAAAATCAAAATCGGCTAAGGAAAGAACTATGCGAGAGGAAGATACTCGTTAGCTTTGAACTAAATTTTGTAAATTTTAGATATTAAGTCTCTAAATAAAATCGGTTTTCGGGCCAGAACCGATTAACTGGAAACTCGTGTTTATCATCATTGGTTTGAATATGATGGATCATTCAATATACTCTGTAAAAATGCATTACAATAAACCTGTAGTTAAATTTCATAACCCAATATCATGAGTTAAAAGCAAGTAAAAAAGGTAATAAAAACATGAATAATGGGATCTAATTGATTTTAAAATAACTTCTTCTCCTGTTATTGACAATAGAGAGGAAAGTTTTTCAACTCCTCTTCCTTCTGATAGAAAAGACCGACACAATTTTGATGACTCCAATAATTCAGCCTTAAAGGCGTGTCTTTGGGTAAACATATCCACAACCTAACCAAAAAGAAATGACATCGCCTACACCACACATCCTACAAGCTGGGTTGTAGATTAAGGTTAGGCGTTGCAGCTGGAACCTTCGTACATGGTCTTTCTGGGACACTTGGCCACTTCTTCAGCAGCACTTGATAATGGCAAATTCTCTATTGCATCTCCACTTTGATTTGTAGGATGAACATGGTCCTTTGTAATTGCTTATTCGTAACCACGGAATTTATGTGTATATTTTCCCTTATTCAAATAAGGCTGGGTATCTACTGACAATTTACAAAGTGTTGATACCTCTAGTTCAATGGTCTAAAACATCAAATAAATATTGAGTTTAAGTATTATTTCACCAAAATTTTTGAAGTTCTTGTGGACTAAATTTTTATTTGAAAAAGCATAATATTGTTCTTTTGCTTAAGATCAGAAAAATGTAAAAGTAATGAGATAGTGTAATTATACACTTGAAATCATTTTCACAATTTAATTTTTAAAACATCTGAACGTTTCAACATTAAAACTATTAATTTTTAGTCGCGGAAGAAAACTTTCGTAGCGTCACATGACCCTAGCCATTTAATATGATATATAAATAACGTCAAATATCAAATTAAATCATTATAGTATAAACGGAACAATAGAAAATATTTTTTCTCATGAATAAATACAAAAAGACTTTTTAGTTACTAATAAACTCGCCTGTATAATTAAAGGACCCAACATTTCATTTGAAGGGGCAGCTGGTTTTTTTTGTAAGATAAGACAAGATATAATATTGTGACTGTTGAAAAAAAAATATTCGTAACACGGTTTTTTTTTTCTACTGCACTTGATTATGGTTGTTTGTTAAAAAAAATAATAAAGGGCAAATTGATACGACCGCAGCATGTCGAAAACTGATATTTGAACAAGTGAAATTCGGTGCTGACCCGAAAGCCGATTAATTTGTAATGTTGCAATATCTAAATTTTGTAAAACCAAGGATAATATCCATCATGCAAATCTCTGTCCTTAGCAGATTTTGGCTTTCCATTAAGATCATATTCGTTATTTGTTCTCTATCAAGTGTCGAACATCTTGAGTTTATAGTATTCTAAGTATTTACTTTTGATCTGCATGAAGAGACAGAAGCTGTCGAAATGTCCATAACCAGAAGCAAAATTAATAAAAATTTGCTCTTCATTTATATTAAATATAAATACTTAATTTGTAGTTCTACATTTGTTAGGATTTCACTGTAATTTTTTCTCTGAAGCGTTGTTTTTCATTATACACATTGTCAATTCATTTTTTTTATCTGAGGTGTATGCTTTTCTTATTTATTTTTAACATTATTGTGTTTTGGTAACCTCGAAATTTGAACCGGGTATGTAACTTTTGGTATTTATTATTTCAGCTGATCAGTCAGGTGCTTGACAAAATGACACAAATGAGATGTCTCTCCTGATCCTGCTTGCGATCTTTTTTGATGTGAAGTCTAACTGACCTAGTCAGAAAACTTAACATGAAATTCAGGACACACTCACTGTCACGCACTACCAACATATAAAATTTCGTTGACCTTCAACTAATAAGTATCGAGAAACTTTTCTCTCGGAGCTTCTGATTTCACTCTCGGTTTTCATACCATGAGTACCTAAGTTCTGAATGTCGTCTGTTTATTGCCGCACCATGTGGCTGTCTCACATTGCTTTGTGCTTGTTTTTCTGTATTCCCGTTTTGCCCTGTCTATGGACTTTGACTTTTGTAATCATCACTTCCCTTGTTCCTTCAGTATTCTACTGCCGTTGTCTAAAAACGAAACGCACATTGTTAGATCTTAATTTTGGTAATTGCACGACATTTTCATGTCTCAAATATTGCGATGAGACAAATAACAATTAAACCAATATTTGTTTTTATACAATGAGATTTTCAACAACATAAACATGGACATGCACTATATATTTTAATCATAAGTATGTAGTACACACGAGAGAACACCGGGGTAGAAATAAGACCTAGTATCTCTTGATTTCGGGGTTTGACCCCTCCTAAACAGAGCTGTCCCCGAGGTTACCCCGGCATATAGAAATTGTACCTAGTATTCCAAGCTTCGATGTACAATCCCTCCAAAACTTATGTCCCTATTTGTGTGGGATGAATAAATTGGCAACCAATCTTTCAGATGGGATGTTAACTCGGGTCCACTTGGAAGAAATGTCACACTTCCAACACATTACCGCCGTGCGCGGTCCCGGCTTATGAATAGGCCCGCAGCATCCTCTGAGCTTGGAGTATGAGTCTCCCTAACAGAGGACCCCGAGGGAACCCCGGGATATAGAAATAGGACCTAGTATCTCCGGCTTGCGGGGTGTGACCCCTCCTAAACGGAGGCTGACCCCGAGGGTCCCGGGATATAGAAATAGGATCCATTCCGTGGTTGTGCGGGATTAATAAATTCACAACCCATCTTTCGGATGGGATGTAAACTCAGGTCCACGTGTTGGAAGAAATGCCACGCTTCCTGCACGTTAATGAACGCCTTGTAGCAAGCTCTTTTTCGGGTGGTCCGTAGGTGATCGGCTACAAGACTAAATTCCCCGCACTTGACGATTTCACCCTACTTTTCCAGTGGCAGTCAGAATTTCCCGTCCCATGGCCCTTTCCATACCCCAAAGTGATTATTTATTAACAAACTTGTTCTCGTCTTGACATAGCTGAAATATTGCTGAGTAGACGTTAAACAATATTCAATCAATCAATTTTTTTGCTGTCGTATATAAGTTCCCTAAACAAACCATTTGCTCCATTTAATCTTATCATGTGGATTTTGAAACTTCATTTTAATATAGTTACCTCAATTAATTATACATTAATCATACACAACTCATTGGCTACAGCGATTTTGTCAACAGAGCGAAATTACTGTCCTAAAAAACTTATACATCAAGGGTATGTTCAGTCACTCTTGCAATTGTCTTTACATAAGTTTAACGGTCGTAACCACGATTTGACAATGTTTCTGTTTCACAAATGAGAACAGATATCTTTGGGTATATCCAGAGTTTGTAACCGGACTGACCAACACCGACTGTGACAAAACCGGACATTCCACTGGCAGTGTGACGGGTGCCACGCGTGAAGCAGATCATGCTAACCCTTCCGGAACACCTGATGATACTCCCGGTTTTCAGTGGGAGTTCACGCTGTCAATGCTTTTGGCCCCGAAAAGGTAAAAAAGTGAATAAATCAATGGAAACAAACCTGTATATATTTAATATAAATACTAAAACAAAGATACACAATTCTGGGACAATATAATTTTGAAAATATATTAAGAGTTGAGTTTTACTGAAAGATATTGGAAATTTATATGTTAGTTGTAATGCAATTGTTCTTAAAAATATAGGCGACGCTTCAATAATTTTTGTTATGTAGATTTTTTTTAAATTACAATGCCCGTGTATAGTAAATTATACTTTTAAATGCAGGTGCTTAATTTTTGAAGGTCATGAAAACAGTATATATCATACTCTACTGTGGGATTATACAGTCAATCGTTTTGTACTGCTTTGTTGAAATATCACAAAAATGTGCAGGAAAATTAGGCTCCACCGAAATTCAATAAGTTCCTATTTTTGCCAATTCGCAAGTGATACATATTGTCGGTTAAGGTGAATCCTTGCATTCTGACTTCCGAGAAAGAAACCCTGCAGACTTTCTACATCGGTAAGAGTTTAAAAAATATTTATCAAATCGAACTTAACAATATAAATAACAATAATTATTAAAATATTATTAAAACAATAAAGACTACAAGTAACAAATGTAAATAAAAAAGAATCCGAAAATATACTTATTAATTAACAATATAACTTCAGGGCTTCTCTTCTCTCTTTTTGCTTTGTACAACGAGTGCACTGTATCCAAAGCGGTGTTGCGTTTTTTCTCTCTTTTTCTTGACCTGATTCTTGTAAAGCCACCACGGCAATTTTCCCATCACATTGGCTGTTTAGGGAGGTTAATACTTTTGTTTTTTTTCCAAACCGAGAGAGGTAAATACTTACCAATGTTTTTTTTACAAACCGAGGGAGGTAAATACTTACCAATGTTTTTTTTTTCAAAACCGAGAGAGGTAAATACTTACCAATGTTTTTTTCCAATCTTAGGGACTGCGAGGTAAATACTTACCAATGTTTTTTTTTCCAAACCGAGGGAGGTAAATACTTACCAATGTTTTTTTTCCAAACCGAGGGAGGGAAATACTTACCAATCTTTTTTCCAAACTTAGGGAGGTAAATATTACCAAAGTTTTTTTTCCAAACCGATGGAGGTAAATACTTACCAGTTTTTTTTCCAAACTTAGGGAGGTAAATACTTATCAATGTTTTTTTTCCAAACTGAGGGAGGTAAATACTTACCAATGTTTTTTTTTTCAAACTGAGGGAGGTAAATACTTACCAATGTTTCTTTTCCCAAACCGAGGGAGGTAAATACTTGCCAATGTTTTTTTCTAAACCGAGGGAGGTAAATACTTACTGATTTTTTTTCCAAACCGACCCCAATCTCGATTTATTTTCTGTCATTACGATGTATTCACTACATTGAAAAAAATTAATACAAAAGAGAACTAGCGTAATGAAATAAAAGTTTGGCACAGAAAACAACTGTTGTAGACCTTTACTTTAACGTTTTTTTTTGACAGAAATCCAAGCATCAATAGGTATTATTTTGACAATTTCAATATATGGTTGCTTTGTAAATATTTTTCCTATTGAGTGCCCTGAAATTTTCTTGAGAATTTGGCATATCATAATAACAAAAATAACAATTAAAAGGTGAATTGTTCAGAAAAGAACTGCAAGGTCTTTCACCAGTTTTTACCATGATTACACGTTTGATTGTGATTTGGTTGTCTATTACGGTCAAAAATGGGATGTAAACAAAAGTTCGGAATGTTTTAGCCTTATGCTAAACGGTTGCTAAGGACAGGATATCACTACCGCTTTGCAATGTCATTTATTATACCCCACTCGATAGAGAGTGGGGTATACTGGATCCACCTTGTCCGTCCGTTCGTCCGAAAATGTGAAAACATGAATTTTTCGTCACATTTTCTCAGCTTCTACATGAGACATTCATTTCAAAATTGGTATGCAGCCTCTATATGGTTAGATGTAAGGAACATCCGATTTTGAGTCCCGTCAGACGTGCACTTCCTGTTTGACGAAATGGGGACTTAGTTACAAAATGTAGTGAAAACATGATTTTTTGTCGCATTTTTCTCAGCTTCTTCAGGAGGGATTCATTTCAAAATTGGTATGCAGCCTTTATATGGTTAGTTGTAAGGAACGTCCTATTTTTAGGCCTGTCAGATGTGCACTTCGTGTTTGACGAAATGTGGTTTTAGTTACAAAATGTAGTGAAAACAAATTTTTCGTCGCACTTTTCTCAACTTCTAAAAGAGGGATGAATATCTAAATTGGTATGCAGCCTCTATATAGTTAGTTGTAAGGGACGTCTTATTTTAAGTCCAGTCAGATGTGTACTTCCTGTTTGACGAATTCTGGATTTAGTTACGAAATGAAGTGAAAACATGAATTTTCGTTACATTATTCTCAGCTTCTACAAAAGGGATTCAATTCATAATTGGTATGCAGCCTCTATATGGTTAGTTGTAAGGTACGTCCTATTAAGAGTCCGGTCAGATGTGTACTTCCTGTTTGACGAAACGTGAACTTAGTAACGAAATGTAGTGAAACTGAAAAACATGATTTCTTTTGTCTTATTTTTCTCAGCTTCTATAAGAGGAATTCATTTCTAAATTGGAAGGCAGCATCTATATGGTAAGTTGTAAGGAACTTCTAATTTTGAGACCTGTCAAATGTGTACTTCCTGTTTGATGAAACCTGGACTTGAATTACGAAATGTAGTGAAAACATTAATTTTTTAACCAGTGTTCAACAAGTGGGGGCATACCTGGTTGCCAATCGGCGACAGCTCTTGTTTCCTCTTTGCAACATTATATTTTTTGGGTACGGTTGCTAGGGAATATTCCAAGCCAAATTAGGTAGTTGCTAGGGGCCTTTAACCTTGACCTCCTTTTGCTTGCCATATTCTACTGAAATTTTTTATTGATATATTTTCTTTGTATCTTGAATTGTTTTTTTGAGATGTAAGCAAAACTACCGGATCCCTAAAAATGGTTTTTGGCCATTGGTCCAAAAGTATTGGAGCAAATGTAGATCTCAATGGTATAGACATTTTCTCCGAAAGTTTTTAAGACAATTTATCGTTTTTTATACCTACAAAAGACCAAACTTTTGCTATAATCTTGACCTTGGACTCAAATTATTGGTGTCTTCTTACTGCTCAATTTGTGACTTGACTATAATATCTTTAAACCACTTTCCGAAACGTGTCAAGTGAAATAACTTTCTGGGGAGTCATAAAAGAGCTTCTACTAAATGAAATAATTGTAGGCTTTGACATTCTTAAAATTTTCGCTGTAATAATTCGTCACCTTTTTTTTACGAGACCGAAAGCTCGTAAAGAAAGGTTAGAAAAAGATTTACAGAATCTAAGTCATGACAAATTGAACATAAAAATAATTTGTCTAATGGGGTTAATAGATTAGATGACTAAACAGAATAGGATAAAACAATAATGAAACAATCCTTTTTAGTTGCTATGTCTTCTAGAGACTTAGAATCAGAGAACTTCGGGAATTAGCTGTAAAACGAATGCAACATCTGGAAAACCTATTGAAATCTATTGATGGGTATTTAATTTACAAAAGCTTATAGCTTGTTTCTGGATCCTTTTTGTTTAAAATGTATTGTATCTTTTGATATATTGTCTGTTTCATTAAATAAAATATTGTTTACACTAAACATTCCACTTATATTTGCCTCAAGTAGAGCCAAGCAGAATTAACATCACTGAACACAATATCATCGTTTAGTCAGAATCGTAACCCTACTAAGAGAGTAACATGAATGAGCTTATACTAGCATATTTACAGGCAGCATGTGTGGGCGGTCTATTTATATACTTGTCAATTTTGTGGACCCTTTGTACGTCGCAATGTATGGGTTTTTCCCATTGCTAATGCTAGAACAGACTAGGCATCTGGCCACCAGATGACCACATACCCCAGACGGCAGGACACCTAAAACATGACCTAAAAGAACTTGCACCAGGCAATTATGGCAATACATATTCTTTCTCAATATATCAAAATTTACAATAAACCGTGTATAATTTTATTTTTGAAGTCGACCAACGAACAACTATTCATTTACCGGTATATCATCAAATATGAAGTATGAAAACCCTTCGTTTCTTGTACAAGAGAAGACGTGTAAGAAATAACAAGTCGTACTTGCATAGCTTTGTTAGCAGTGAAATTAAGATCAGAAAGGAACTTATATGGCAATAGGAACAACCTATGGAAGGGCGTCAAGAGGAAAATCACACTTCATAAATTCGGGAAGGTCACAATTAATTTGAAAATGTCATATTTCATAAGTTCAGGAATGTCACAATTAATTTTCTGTAAATGTTGCATTTCATAAGTTAAGGATCGTCATACTTAATTTTGTAAAACCTACAATGACCCCTAATGTCGTCTGCTACATGTTATCCCATTGGTCATTTTTGGATACGAAGATAAAGCTATCTAAATTTTGATATCAATACAGTAGGTTGTATTCAAAAAGTTTTCCAATGAAACATATTGCTTTTTTATCTAATTAATATTTTTATACTGCATACCTTCTCAACTATCTGCTAAAACAAAATTAAGTTGCAGTATCGATCATGAATACGAAACAACTGAAAAACTAGGCAGATTTTCTTGATCAGTGTATCAAGTCCTATCATTAAAAACAACCTCTCTACATATAGAAGGGCTTGACGCCCTTTATCAATTCATTTCACAACCAAGTACATTAAATTTAATCTCGTGCAGAAATTCTGCAAAATTACACATCCTCTTACACTATAATTTTCTGACAATACAGTAGAACAGCCTGCAATTTTGGTTTTAGATGGAACATTAATAAATATTCAGAAATCAAATAATCTTCAATTCCAGCGTAGAACCTGCAGTGTCCACAACAATAGACCTTTAGTGAAAACTATGATAATCGTATCCAGCGCCGTTTGCATAATTTTAATCCTTTAAAAATAATGATGCAGGAATTTGAAGCATAACTTGAAGAACAATATAGATAGCATTATGGACTGGATTAATTGTTGATAGGGGGTTTAAAGATGCCAGCGAAATGCTAGAAAATTTAACGAGTAAGTGCTGAAGTTTTTGCTCAGGGGTCCAAAACGGTTTACATGTGAGATAGCACATATTTCAAAAATGGTAACTTAAGTCCGTTGGGTAGTCGAATCTGTAAATATTCGGTTAAAGCAGGTACAAAAAATCAAAGGTAAAAATAGGAAAGCTAATGTCCATCACATCAAAAACGGACAAGATATTTTAACATCTGAAAAAAATATTGCAAATAAAATTGGAGAAACTTTTGAGAAACATTCTTCTCCTACAAATGTAGAACCATATTCCAGAGAATTAAAGAACAGAAGGAACGAAACAAACTTAACTTTAAATCTAAAGATACAGAAGAATACAACAGATTGTTTTCGATGGATGAATTGAAACAATCCTTGCAATTGGATAAGGCACATGACACGGCATGTGGCCTTGACGATATCCATTATCAACTTATCAAACATCTTCCTTTAACAACTCTGGAAATTCTTTTAAAACTTTTTAATAATATTTGGGAAGTAGGGAAACTACGAACTATGTGGAAACAAGCAACTATAGTACCTATTCCAAAACCGGGTAAAGATCATTCCGAACCATCTAATTACAGACCGCTAGCATTAACTAGTTGTGTCTGTAAGACAATGGAACGGATGGAAAACCGTCTTGTTTGGTATCCCGAATCGAACGGTCTTCCAAATGGATTTCCACAAGGTCGTACAACAATAGACCATCGAGTTCGATTCGAAACATTTATCAGAAATGCATTTTTAAAGAAAGAACATACAGTGTCTATCTTTTTCGACATTGAAAAAGCATATGACACAACATGGAAATATGGCATTTTAAAAGATCTTTTTGATATGGGGTTGAGAGGAAGTTTACTAAATTTTATTGAGAATTTTCTAAAAGATCGTCCGCCGTGCGCGGTACCGGCTTATGAATAGGCCCGCAGCATCCTCTGAGCTTGGAATACGAGTCTTCCTAACAGAGGACCCCGAGGGAACCCCAGGATATAGAAATAGGACCTAGTATCTCCGGCTTGCGGGGTGTGACCCCTCCTAAACGGAGGCTTACCCCGAGGGTCCCGGGATATAGAAATAGGACCCATTCCGTGGTTACGCGGGATTAATAAATACACAACCCATCGTTCGGATGGGATGTAAACTCAGGTCCACGTGTTGGAAGAAATGTCACGCTTCCCGCACGTTAAAGAACCCTTGTAGCAAGCTCTTTTTGGGGTGGTCCTTAGGTGATCGGCTACAAGGCTAAATTCCCCGCCCTTGACGATTTCACCCAACTTTTCCAGTGGCAGTCAGAATTTCCCGTCCCATGGCCCTTTCCATACCCCAAAGTGATTATTTATTAACAAACTTGTTCTCGTCTTGATATAGCTGAAATATTGCTGAGTAGACGTTTAACAATAATCAATCAATCAATCTAAAGGATCGTGAGTTCAATGTTAGAGTCAACTCTACATTTTCTGACTTGTTTGAACAAGAGATGGGTGTTCCGCAAGGAAGCATCCTCTCTGTAACACTATTTTGTATTAAAATAAATAGTTTGGAAACACAGATGCTGATCAGGAGGCAAAGGATGCACTGGACGACGAGATGGCGGATTGTCCAGTGCCTTACACTGATATGAAGCCTTTGATCGTAAAATACATTTTAAAGTTGTGTCAGGCCAAATGGGATCTGAAACTAAATAATAAACTGCATGGAATACAGTGAAACGTCGGTAAACAGGTCGGTTCCTGTGGAACAGGTAGTGTTGACCCGATGTCGTATTGGACACATTAGAACAACACATGGTTTTATTCTCGATGATCGACCTGAATGTATTCCTTGCAATTGTCCTTATACAATTCAACATGTTTTATTGAATTTTTAGATGTTGCCGATATCAGGCGTGATTTTTATTCCGCTGATTGTCTTAAAGACCTATTTATAAATGTCGCTGGCGACAAAATCGTTCAATTTGTAAAAGCAATCAATATGTTTAGTAAGATTTAAATGGATCAATTTTAAACAAGTTTCTAATTTCTTATATTGTTACTGTTAAACAACAATTTATTCTGTTATGTTTTTTTAACATTTTACACATTTGTTTTTACTTGTATAAAAGTATATGGTTTTATATACTAGATATTTTATGTATTTATTAAAATTGTTCAGTATATTCAACAGTTCTCGCCACAATATAGCTGAAATATTGCTGACGTTGGCGTAAAACATCAATCAATCAATCGATTAAAGCAATGGATATACTTGCAAAATTTAGTTCCCAACAGCTAGATCCAAAACATTTGGTTGATTGATTGAATATTGTTTAACGTCTTCTGAGCAATATTTCAGCTATTTCGAGACGAGAACAAATTTGTTAATAAATAATCATTTTGTGGTATAGAAAGGGTCATGGGACGGGAAATTCTGACTGCCACTGGAAAAGTAGGGAGAAATCGAAAAGGGAGGGGAATTTAACCTTGTAGCCGATCACCTACGGACCACTAAAAAAAAAAAAAGAGATTGCTACAAGTGTTCTTTCACGTGCAGGAAGCGTGGCATTTCTTCTAACACGTGGACCTGAGTTAACATCCCATCCGAAAGATGGGTTGTGTATTTATTCATCCCGCACAAACACGGACTGCATTATTATCATTAATGTATTAAAACATTTGTAAAAACATTTGTGACCCCCAGGCTATTGATCCAAAATTCAACAGTATCAGAATAAGTTATTTTTGGTGAATTATTATTTCCAGACAAAAATATGATAAACCATTTATTTTTAACACAACTTTTCTATATCCTGGGCTTCCCTCGGGGTAAGCCCGTTTAGGAGGGGTCATACTCCGCAAGCCGGAGATACTAGGTCCTATTGCTATACCCCGGGGTTCCCTCGGAGATCAATACATTTGGGAAAACGTCAGACTGATATGGGCAATAAGTAACAAGTACAAGCCACTTCTATCATCTGAATATATAAAAAGTGGTCAAGTTTTTACTGCTCAAATTAATGAAGGCTTGCATTATTATCATTAATGTATTAAAAATTGACAAGGGTAAAATAATAAATTTTCTTAATGTACCAGTTATACTTCGTTAACGAGTTGTATAGGAATTCACCTTTCCGTCTGTCCTCCATCCTCCTGTCTCTGTCCGCATATGTACCTTGTCGAGGCATGTTCTCTTAAATTGCATATTTGATTTGTGATGAAATGATAAAGTTGTATTAATACATGCTTTAATTTGGTTGCTGTTAAATTTTTGGAAGGAGATAATTCGCGAACTGGTAAATTTTCCAATACAAAAGGGGATGGGAACTTGTAAGCGCATGTTCTTAAAAATGGCCCATTGGATTTTGATAAACTGTTATACAAATGTAGTACATAACCTGAGGATATGCATGAAGTGATAAAAGTTTGTAGGTGCAAATTTTGGAAGGGAGATAATTCGTTATTTTGTATATTTATAATGACTTAGTTTTTCTCTACTTAAAACCAATTTTAGTAACTTAATGTGAATTTAACTCATTTTATGTTGTTCAGGCGAACTTAATAATAGTTGAATTGACAGTTTCTCTACTTAATTCGTTTTTCTCAAATACACAGCAAATATCTTTAATTAAGTGCTTAATGAATTTTAGTAGCGAGCTTCAATTGAATATATAGAGAAAAACTAAGTTTTAGTACTTAAATTGAGTTTTTCTATTTTTTGTGGTTGGCGCTTATAAGCAGTACGGTACGAAATCTCAAGATGCCATAACATAGATATTTTCAATCATTGATCTACCAGCTAAGAAAAGGAGGATAAAATAATAAAAAAAAAAAAAACATTTGTGACCCCCAGGCTATTGAATTCACATCCAAAATTCAACAGTATCAGAATAAGTACACGAAATGAGCAGTTACTTTTGGTCTTTTGGTTAATTATTAATTCCAGACAAAAATATCATAAACCATTTATTTTTTACACAACTTATATATTTTGTCACCTTTGTCAATGCCAGTAAATCTGAAATATCATTTGTTTATCAATTATAAGATGATCACGTTTACAACTGGTATCTTTCAATTCACACACGATGCCTACCGCATGAAAACTAAACATTATTACGTATTTATATAATAGTACTACAAATTATATGTATTGCTCTTAAAGGGGGGGGGGGTCTCAAGAGGGGTCCCTTTCTCGAAATCCCTTCAGTTTTCATCCACTTTTTAGATTCAAGGCGGGAAAATATTTTACAAATACTCTTACTAAAAAAGGTCATTCCCGCTTATACCCCATCGAAACCCACCTTATAAAGCTTTAATTATTCCTTTTTTATAAAGTACAAATGTTATCTCTGGATAAAAACAATGGCTGAAATATTCGATTGATTGATCGATGTTTTACGCCAAGTTCATCAATATTGCAGATATATTGTGGCGAGAGCTGTTGAGTATATTGAATAATTACATAAAACATCAATATAAAGCAAAATATAGCTTTATACAAATAAAAACAAATGGGTAAACTGTTAAAAAACATAATCTGTAACAATATTAGAAATTAGAAACTTGTTTAAAATTGATCCATTTAAATCTTACTAAATAAATTTATTGCTTTTAAAAATTGAACGATTTTGTCGCCAGCGAAATATTCAACTACGCACTCTGTAACAATTTCCTACATTATGGCATTTATTGATGTGAAAATGTTATTTGTTATAGAAGAAAACGCTGAGTTTAATAATCGCAAAAAGATAAAGTAGAAGGATATGAACTCCCGTATGAAGACAATTTTTATGGCCTTTTCTAAAATAAGAATCTGCAACTTTTTGAGATTAGATACATCTTTTATACAAATAGGTTAATGGAAGTTTTGTTTCTGATGTGAAGAATATTGCTCACAATAATTTTTGTACTTCATGAACACTTCATATATTTAAAGAAAACAGTGGAGGTCTTTTATATTTATTTTGTAACAAGATAATATAAAACACGGCAGTTTAAATGAATTATTTTTTTCCATTTCAGTACCAATGACTAGCTTTCATACCTTTTGATCTAGACAAAGTACTGAAAACAAAGAAGATACATATTTACTCCAGTGTAGAAATCCAAAAGGTGTATGGAATAAGAGGTAAAAAAAATGGAAGTTATGAATACCAAATTCAGACAATTGATCGCATATCCAGACATAAGTCATCAGTTTAAAAATGGCAGTAGCATGGGATCAATACTGTGCAACTGAAGCAAAAACTGGTGTGATTGAAGTAAAATTCCTTATGTCTGCATTGACCAAGAAAGGACATAACTACAATGAATTACAAATAAAAACTATCCATAAAGATTAAGGTAGACTAAACAGAGCATTTTTTACATTAAGCTGCAACTGAGAAGAATTCAAGAAGTAAAGGAAATGAAAGATATTCAAGAAGAGGGAAAAAAAAAGAAGAATAGCTTAATACGAAGACGAACTCACAAAATTACACCATGAGCTGCAGAACGCTACAGACGCACTGAGAAAAGCTTGTGGGGTTAAACAACTCCAGCTTAAACAGATGTTTCAAAGAGCTAAAGATGGAGATGAAGAAGAAGAAAGTGATGATTGCTGCATGCCTGACCGCAGGATAATTGAAGATTTAAAAGGCAGTGACAGAAAAGTAGCTCAAAGTAATGAGGTGGAAAGCTCACATCATGACGACAGTATTGAAAATGACAGTGTCAGGGGGAGTCTCAGTGAATGACAATTTTTCAAGATTTAAACTTTATTTGGCTTTATGTCTGACGTTAACGTAAATGAAGATGTAAAAGACAGATCCTACACCATTCTGACAACTGTCAGCAAGTCCTTGTGGATAGATATTAGCCAACTTCATAAACTCCGAAAAATGTAGAGCTTTGTATATATTCTTCTTACCATGCTGGTTGAAATCAGCGTTCCATTCCCGCGTATCTCGGTTAACAACAGTAACTAGATGTGCCTGAATGTTCAAAATTAATAGCTTGTGCTTAGTTTATAAAAGATGCATCACTTTCAGTTTTATCAAAAATGAACAAAAACTTTTGTGCATGAAAAAATTGAAGGTAAAATATAGTGTTTGAAGGAAATTTGAATAGGAAGAATACTCAGGAAAGATCATCAAATTGCCTGGTAAGTTTAATCATTTTCCATACATTATAAGTCTAATACAATCTTTAGAAGCAATAAATAAAATGTCGTCTTAAAATATCATGTATTATTCAGAAAAGCACCAACAAATCTAATAGGAATGAAACTTGTAACCATAAAAATCTGAATTGTAAATTAATTTACCACAATTGGGCATAATCCCGTCACAAGATTGCTTTATTTGAACTTTTAATCGAAGAATTTTCATAGAAATGAAATGGAAAACGACAATTTGAGAGGATAACATGAACAATTTGTCTTAATATTTTGTAGATGCTTTTATTGTTTTTTTTTGTAGATGCTTTTATTGTTTTTTTAAAATCATAATATTGTTTACAATTAAAAAATATAAATAAAGGGTCTGGATCTCTCGCATGCCTTCTTCTTGTTCAATGGAATTTAGAATGTCTTTTTGTGTTATTACGAAGGCGACTACATGTCTTCCCTGGAAGACTTACTACTTAGTTTTTGAAACCTTTACAGGAAAACTGAAAATGCTGAGTGTAACTGTGACAGATGCGAGACTTTTCATAATCAGTTGCAAGGTGTATATGTTATTCATAGCAAAAATGTTTTGGTCTTATTAGTAAAGCTTTCATTCATAAAATGCTCATTTTATATTTCAGATGGAGATTTGTTATTCATGGTGGAATAGATGGATAAAGTTGGATAATTGTATATCTGAGTTGTGCTAATAACAGCTCAACAGTATTAAATTCATTTTTTTGTTGGCTACCGAGAAATTAATATTGAGTGCCTGCCAGGGTGAGAAGTGACTGGGGAACAGAGAACACTGATGTAGCCATATTTATGATCATGTACTGAGGTTCTGATCGTGGGTCAATTAGACAGGACAGAAGTGTGCATAACCAGAGGATAGACCGCATCTGGTTAGACTTGTATAGAGAGGGTGCACGAATATATATTATGACTTATTTTCATCTTAGATAGAGGACTTATTAGATATAAAAATGAAATCCATATTAGTGCATTGCACTATGTGTATCTACCAAAGTTACAACGTACCCTAGAAGAGTTCCAAGAGATGCGGAACAATCATAAGATTAGAACAGAAAGAGGAAGTTCGCAAAGGCAGTTATTTGTAGCTGGTGCATTACAGGTGTTTAACAGTAATGGTACCGCTATAGCTGATCTGTTTGATCAACATGCGAACTATTATGGTGTAGACTGGGAAGAATTATTACCTCAAAGAGGTGACAATGATATTATTGTAAATGAAACAAATGTACCAGTTTCATCAGAACACTTGTTAAGATTGAAACGAGAAGTTGATAGTCTGTCTGACAATCAAAATGACTATGGAATGACACATTTCTTAACAAGAGGCTCTCAAGAGCCTGTATCGCTCACCTGGAGCATGGCTGACATAGATAAAAAGCATTTCCAATAGGAAAAACAAAACATAAAATTGAGCAGAATACTTTTTTTCCTAAAATTACAGTATTCTTGCCTGGTTGCCATGGCAACCGAAAGATCAACCATCCATTACATCCCATAACAGAACGCCATTAAAAAAATTGGGCAGGGGTTCCCCTTATAATCAGTGTAATACGTATTGCTAAAATTAAAACATTCAGACCACAATTCAAAAAAAAAATTCAAACTTTTGGGCAGAGGTTCCCCTTAAAATCAATAGGGCCAGTGTAAAAACTATGCTCCGCTGGTGGCCATCTTGGATGAGGTTTGGACCTGCCGGATACCTTTTTTGGAAGGGACCATCTAAGGACCATTGTGGCTTAGTTTAGTTTTAATTGGACTAGTAGTTTCTGAGAAGATCTTTTAATGTTTTTTCCATAGGGTCCAATGTCAAAACTATGTTCCCCGCTGGTGGCCATCTTTGATGAGGTAAGGACCTGCCGGATACCTTTTTTGGAATGGACCATAGTGACTAAGTGTGGTTATAATTGGACTGGTAGTTTCTTAGAAGAAGATCTTTGAATGTCTTTTCCATAGGGTCCAATGTTAAAACTATGTTCCCCGCTGGCGGCCATCTTGGATTAGGTATGGACATGCCGGATACCTTTTTTTGGAAGGGACCATCTAAGGATCTTTGTGACTAAGTTTGGTTATAATTGGACTGGTAGTTTCTGAGAAGATCTTTGAATGTCTTTTCCATAGCGTCCAATGATAAACTATGTTCATGCTGGCAGCCATCTTGGAGTAGGTATGGACCTGTAAATATATATATATTGTACTTTAAAAGAGTAATTTTTAATCTGAGGTTTGAAGTATAACATGAAGATTTCTAACAAGTATAACTTAAAATTAAAGAAACGACAGTACCTGGACGAATTTTCCTTAAACGGAAATTTTTGTTTTCACTGGCGACTTTATTGTTTCTTCCAAATTGTCCAGTACAGAAGCGGGTTGTGGTCTGACAAGTAAAAGAGATGCTTCTGTGGTTTCATTTGCTTTCACTTTGCAATGAAAGGAATGCTAGTAAAAGGAGAACGGGTAAACCATGCACGTTAATTGGGTGTCTTTGCACGAACTTCCGAAGGAAAGTGACAAACCAGATATTCGAGACTTCGTCAACCCAACTATCCAGACTGATCGATCACATATCGATAAAAATCGAACGGTAATCGATTGATAATTTCGACTAATCGAACATTTATCGACCAAACTCTGTGAGGAGTTTGACCGATAATTTTGATTAGAAATTAGTGATCGATCAGTAACAGTTATGTAGATTGGTTAGTCAGCAATTTGATCGATTAGTTAAGTCTGGAACTGTACATTAGAGACTTTGCCCAGGCAGCTATCCCTAGAATATGAAATTAAGAAGTCGCTGAATATCCCTGTTCTATCATAGAGGTAACCGATCAACGCAGGTTGTTCCTGATGTGGAAACCCCCATTAGACCAGTCTGTGACGATACGAATTGAGAAACCACTATATCGCAAAGAACAGCCTTTCGGAAAAGAGAATCTGCGATGGCATGTAGACCTTTGTTGACACTGGCTTCTGAATAATCCAATCCATTTTGACATTCAAACCAGAGATGTTTTTTATATTGCCAGCCTCGGAAGCAGGCAACAGCAAAATATATCTGGCTTCGAATCACAAAGGAATTAAAGCAAATCCAAAAGCTATTATTTGTTATATGCACCTACATTTTGATTAAAATGGATTTTTAAGGTATCTAAACAATATTGTACACCTGGGTCGTAGTTCTTGCCCATTAAAGAAATAAATAATTTTTATCTACATGAAAAGTTAGGATGTAGCGCCATATGTTTGGATTCGATAACGGGACCTGATATCCAGAGATCCAGGAAACTTGCAAAAGAATACAATTTGAAGATAGCAAAGAGCGTTTAACAGAACAATTCAATGTAATTAACCTTAGAAAATGGCAAAAACAACTACTTAATAAACTAGAAGAAATACCACACCCTAGACAGATTTTAGGGCACATTGATTACGAAGGAGGGGCAGGAAAAACCTGGATGTCAAAATATCTAATAGCTAATCACAACGCCTTTGTCACAACTAACGGACAAAGTGCTGATCTCAAATACGCCTATTCAGGCCAACCAATTGTTGTCTTTGACTTAACCCGTGCAATGCAAGGTCACATAATTACGAAATCATGGAACAATTGAAAAATGGCTGTTACTTTAATACTAAATCGCCATGAGGATATACGACATACCTCATCTTGTAGTGTTCGCTTTGAACCAGATAGAACAAAAATGTCGGAAGATAGATGGGTAACAAAAATTCTAACACCAGAAGATAACGAAATTATCAAAAAGGACAATATACCAGAACAAAATCAACATGGCAGACATTGTTAATGTAAACACACTAGAAAATAACTTCTTCTCCGAAATAAAGTGCTTTAGAGACAAACCTATCGAAACGGATGAACAAATTAAAAATATGCAGAGAACTACACATTCAATTATCAAGGACAAGGACAATATCATAAATAAGTTTGAATGTCAAATAATCATAAACAATAATCATATTAGACATCTGGAAGAACTATTAGAAAAAAGAAAAAAAAAAACACGTCGCCGCCAAAGAACACAGAAAAACCTTGTTGTTCAAAGGCAATTAAACCGCAGACCGATCCAGAGAGAACAGAATCGAAAACTGACACTTGTACATTATCGATTCCTACTGCATCAGAATCAACACACAGTGCAGGATCATCAGTATTATCAGCCGTTACAGAAAGACTAAGTTGTTTCTACACACAACAGGAGGAATTAGAAAATAGTGCACAAAGATGGGTCAATGATCATTTTGATACGGATACTAAGTAACTGTTAACACAACAAAAGTCCGACTACTTAAATAGCTCAGATAATAAATTCTATGAGGAATATTTACAGAATCTAGACCATTCTCAAAGATATTTTTTTCGGATGATAAAGATGACATATATCTGCAACTGTATGAAGACAATCAATTTTGTAAACTAACACCGAAAAAGGACAACAAAAGGAAACGTGAACCAGAAAAAAAAACCTGAAGTACAAAAGGTATTGATACGTGACTATTTCAACAAAGTCCACCCTGCATTCAACAGAGCAAAGAACAATAAATTGAGTCTTAAGTAAAAATAAATCATTAATTTCAATGCATTTATTTATTTAACATATTTAGTTACAGTTCATTCTCGAGGTATTGGTCTCGTAATTTTTTATAACATATTCAAAACGCAAGGTATAATGTACAAACTTATTGTTGACTTTCATTCAATTTAATTAAAATCCAGTTTCTTCGTTTTCCCTCTGGTACTTTTTCATCAGCATCCTGGCTAGCTTTATACACCAATGGATGTCTACCACTATGTTTATATTCTAATGAAGGATTGTTCCAAACTCTAAGTTGTTACATCAAATCAATTAATTGGTTCCGTTCCTTATACATTTCAAATAAGGTAGTATCATGAAGATTATGAGTATCAGCTAATTGCTTCTTTAAACTATCAATCTCCAATTGTTTTAAATGAACAATATTTGAACTTGGAATACTGGCACAATTGTTTATACTTTCTCTCAGGCCATATAGTCATTCACATTTATATTTCCTTCCTCTTACTAAAAATGTGGAGTAAATGGTTGTACACTTTTTATGTTCCACTTTAAGGTGGTAAGGGGGTCTAAAATTTTGTCAGATAGAATTTTCTGATATTTTCATGATTTACCCTTTGTTATTACAGCATACAAAAAATAAAATAAAAATAAGAGGTCACCGGCCATATAAGAATGAAATAATAGGGAAAATTAGCGAATTCTAACAAAATTTTCAATTATTTTAGTTACATCAGATAGAATTTTTTAAGATTTGGTAAATTAATAGCTAATATACTGTCCTTCAACTTCCATGAAAAAAAATTGGGGGTCACCGAACGGTTTGTATGAACACCACATTCCTTTACGACTGTAATTAAACCATTTCCTATAATGCTCTTCAATAGCTTCAGCAGAAGTTATAGAATCCTCCAATTGATTATGTACATCATTAACATAGTGAATGTAACCAGTTGGAACAGGAATTGTCTCATTATGATAATCAGAAACATCACATCCTCCAACACGACTTAAATGTACAGAACTTATATCTGCCCAAACTTTCACATTATGAAATTTCCAAGATAATTTCACAAATCTAGCAAGTTTATATTCTTCGATCTTCTTGCATATTAGGCAACCAGTTAGAATTAATCTTAAACAGATTAACATATGGACGTCCTTTAACATTGTCTTTGTTAAACTCCGACCAGAGTGAATGATGGTGAACTTTCTTCACACGAACAAATCGATAAGCAGTATGTCTTCTCTTTCTACGATTGTTCTTAAGACCAAAACGTCTTATTTTACGAAATCTTCTCTTCCGACGTTTTCCCACCCGACGACTCCTCCTGCGTCGTCGCCTCCCAATCCTAGAACGCCGTGCTCCACTTGTCGTACGCCGTCTTGCCATATTTTTAGCAAACCGTCTTTCAGCTCTATTCTCCCTTACTTCTTCACGAATTCTATCAAGTCTTTGCTCCCTACGATAATTTTCGTATTCCCTTGCTGCACGATTTTGTGTATTTCTAATGTGATCAACCACAGCACGTCCAGCACGTCCAGCACCTCTGGCAGCAGAACGTTGAATATTAGCCCAATTAAAGAATCTAGCGTTATTAGCGTGTCTAAAATAATTGCTGCCATGCGTGGTCCCGGCTTATGGATAGGCCCGCAGCATCCTCTGAGCTTGGAGTATGAGTCTTCCTTACAGAAGCCCGGCACCTGGATCGGTTTTCAGGGGCTTCGGCTACAGAGCTGCCGGGCGCGTCCTCAGTTGGTGGAAGGGGAATGCCCTGTCTATGCGGGGTAGTCAGATCATAATACGGAAAGCCTGCTCGCAAACCATAGTAGCCAAACTGTATGGAGAAATGCCACGCTCCATGCAGTATAAAGACCCCTTCTATATTTCTCTACAGAGAGCAGACGCACTGGGTGTCGTATGGAAGGCTAAATTTCCTGCCCCTGCCCATTTCTCCCTTTTTCAAGTGGCAATCAATAGTCGTTACCCCGGTTGTCCCTTCCACCTTTATTTCTTTCTTTTTTTTTTTGATTTGATTAACTTGTTCTCGTCCTGATATACCTGAAACATTGCTCATTGGACGTTAAACTCTAACTAATCAATCAATCAATCTAAAATAATAGTATCCTAAAAATAAATGAATTATTGTTTATAATATAATGGAACTATATTCCAGGTGGAGTGATATTACATAAACGTCCTTCTGATGTTGATTTCAATAATAATTAATGTTATAAACATACGAAACTACATTAATAGCCTAGGGGATTTTTTATCTGAGGAGAAAAATACGTGTCTTTATGGAAATGAAACAAGAAAATCCGAAAAGTCTTTAAAGTTTCCCATCTACAGAATTACCAAAACATTCATCACTAAAGAATGTACAGTTTTTAAGACTTAAATCAGCAGCAAATTGCATTTGAAAATAGCGATATAGTAGACCTTCCTCTAAACCAATACACAAAGGGGCAGTTTTTCCAAGGTGGTCAAACATTGTTCAATTTATTGGTTTATATCATGTATTTGTAGAGAGTTTGTCTAGTCCGTATTTACTGCCTATCTTTTGATCTTGAATATGTGAAAAACACAAAACTACAAATTAAGAGCAATGTACTATTCACTGCTTCATGCATAGTAAAATGTTCAAATGTTTTGTTGTGTGCAAACTATTTGTTTATTTGATTTGTGTTTTACGCCATTTTCAGCAATATTTCAGCTATTTTGAGGCGAGAACTGTTAAGTATATCGAACAATTATAACAATCCGGAAAGTAATTTTGTGAAATTATCTCCCTTCTAAACATGCTAATGAGGTGGGAGTCTACTTCATCAGCCATTTTAAGAAACACGCTATCTGTTGATGGCGCATAGTAACGGCTGGATATTAAGCTTGTTTGGGTATATAAATCACAAAGGAACGATGCAATTAGTAAAACAAAAACATTCACAAAAAATATTTAATACAGGAGTTTGTCTTTTATTGCAGTGTGGAGTTTGTAAAACAATTCCCCGTGGTAGAGATGTATGCTTTATATTTTTCTTAGATGTGGGGAACTTGTACATGAGATAATATCTCATGTGTACACTTTGTTCAATTACTATTATCTTAATTTATGTAAATTTTAACTCCAACCATCGTAGTTTTGTCCTTCGCTATATTTGATATTACTGATTATTCAGATTTCGTTTTGTTTTATGCATTTTAACATTTTTTGAAAGCCTGGATTTCCTTTGTTTGTGTTCTAGTGCTGCTGATGAGGAATAAATTTCCGAAATGGCCATACAGCTCATTAAAATTATTGCAGTTGGAGTTAACATGTTATGTGTTATGGTCCCATGTTCACTTACTCCATATCCTTTCGTAAAATACAAAATCAAAGTAAACAATTTGTCTGCTATTGCAGGTATTTTATCAAAACTATTATACATAAAATTGGTTCAGCAACTAGATTTGTAAACATAGACTTAGACTGTCGGGACATATGTATATTGTTACTCTTACTCTTTTCTTTCTTGATTACAACTCATGTCTGAGTTTTAATACAAGAGGAAAGCTGTCAATGTGACAGCAAACCGGGTTTTCTTTTAATGATTGATTGATTGTTGCTTAACGCCAACTGTAGCAATATGAATATTTCAGCTATATCGTGGCGTGAACTGTTGATATAAGTAATAAATATACAAGTAAAAAAAGTCATTTAAAACATATTGTTATGTACAGATAAAAAAATTTCTAAAAGATAAAAATCATAATTATGATAGATAATTTAAGATTAATAGATCAAATTTGATGAAATTTAAAAATAGGATAATATACTTATATATACTATACAAATTGACAGCTTTTAAAAATTGAATAATTTTGTCGCCAGCGACGTTTGTAATACATCGGCAAACGAATACCGAAGCAAGAACGAGGAAAGGAGAAATTCTAAAATCATAAATCCAAAATCACGGCAATTCGCAGCAACACGAATTGAGACAGTATGAAAAAGACAAAACAAATAAACAAAAAAGAACAAGAACGTCACAAAACTAAAGCACTAGCAGTGTGAACCCCTATAAAAACTGAGGTATCATCAGGTGCTCCGGAAGGGTAAGCATGATCTGCTCCACGCATGGCACCCGTCACACAGCCAACTGGAATATAGTATTGAAAAATCTGTTTGATGATTGATTGGTAATTGTCATTTTCTAACCCTTAGACAACACCAATTAAAATCCATGGTACGTGTTACTTCTCTAACCCTAAAACAGTACCAAGGTAAAAGTTTGAAAAGCTTATGTGAGTGTCTAAAGTGGTCCGACAAAAACAAGGACAAATGGGTATCACAAACATAGCAACGAAGACAAAACTAAAAGATGACAAATGTGCTATACGCAAATAAATAAATCTTTAAGAGAATCAGCTGTATAAAATGTGCGACGTATGTCGACAACATCGACAGTCAAGTAAAATATCTTGTATTGTGTAAGCACAATTACACGGAATACACTCAGGTCGGTCTTCACCATTTAGAATGTAACCATGAGTTGTTCTTGTATGCCCTATTCGACACCTTGTCAAAACAACTTGCTCCTTCCGATTTTTACCAGAAGAACTAACAAGTTTACCAACTTCTGATTGTATTCTGTGCAATTTATTATTTATTTGCAAGTCCCATCTGTCTTGCCATATCTTTTGGATGTATTTACTTGTTAGAGGCTTCATGTCAGTGTACGGCACTAGACAATCCACCGACTCATCATCTAATACACCCTTTGCCTCCTGGTCAACAACTGTGTTTCCATAGATCCCCACATGACTAGGGATCCAAGTATAAATGACTTCTTTGCCTATTCCAACAAGTGACTTGTATAAGAATTACTGGGTGTTTTGTCTTTCGACTTTCAATTGCCAATGCCAGGCATGAGAGAGAATCTGGACAAATCAAGAACTTACTTTTTCGCAATGAGGCAACAAATTTGAGTGCTCAGTAAATAGCGTTGGCTTCAGCAGTAAATATGGAACTTGACGATGGTAGTCGGAGAGTTGCTGATCGGTCTCCAAAGACAGCTGCACAGGCCACCCTGTCTCTATCCGTAGATCCATCTGTGTATATAGGCAAGTATTCGGGGTGTTCAGATTTAATTCTTGCAAACTCCTGCTGGATAACCGGAGGATTAGTGTCAATTTTTTTTTATATTTTCGTAGTTCGAAATTAAATGCTGATTTTGGGTTTACTTGGTATTTGGAGTTTGAATTGGTGCTATTTCGTCCAACTGTACATTAGCAGATTCCAAGTGTGGTTGGATACGAAGTCCAAAAGGTTTAATAACATTTGGCCGTTTATCATATACTGTCTTGTGAAGTGGTTTGAAAACACAGTTGTGAGCAGGATTTGAAGGATACGCTTTTAGCTTTGTAGCGTAATCCAAATTTTGACACGTCTGTCCTCTAGAGATGGTTCATTAGCCTCAACATAGAGACTCTCCATTGGAGAAGTTCTGAACGCACCCAAGGACAGACGTAAACCTTGGTGATGAATTGTATCTAACAATTTAATGTATGATTTACGTACAGAGCCGTAAACGAAACATCCATAATCTAACTTTGATCGAATCAACGATCGATATAAATTTAATAAAAAAGTGCAATCCGCACCCCAGTCGGTACTCGACACAACTTTTAAAATATCTAATGCCTTGGGCATTTATTTTTTAGCATTTTGATATGGGGAAGAAAGGAGTTTGGCTTCTTTTACAATAGTAATAGGGTTATTTTACAATTTTAGCTCTGGGTCTGCGCGCAGTTTCCGTTTACAACAGAAATGCATTCCAACTGTTTTAGAGGTCGAGAACTTCAACCCGTTCTCTACGCCCACATTTTTCAATTCTATTTAAACAGAGCTGCAATTGTCTTTCTATGTTATTCATGTGTTTACCACTATAACATATCAGAAAGTCATCTACATACAGTGATCTATCAATGTTATTTTTCAAAACCTCAGCTAAACTATTGATTTTAATACTAAATATGTAACGGAGAGGATGCTTCCTTGCGGAACACCCATCCCCTGTTCAAAACGATCAGACAGCGTAGAGTTGACTCTGACATTAAACTCCCTGTCTTTAAGATAAAGTTTTCAATAAAAATTGGCAAACTTCCTCTCAACCCCATATCAAAAAGGTCTTTTAAAATACCATATTTCCATGTTGTGTCATATGCTTTTTCAATATCGAAAAAGACAGACACAACATGTTCTTTTTTTAAGAAGGCGTTTCTAATAAATGTCTCGAAACGTACAAGATGGTCTATAGTACCACGCCCTTGTCTTAATCCGTTTTGTATATTAGACAGTAGACCATTTACTTCAAGAAACCAAACAAGCCGATCATTTATCATGCGTTCCATGGTCTTACAAACGCAACTAGTCATTGCCAGTGGGCGGTACTTCGACGGTTCTGATTGAACTTTACCTGGCTTTGGAATAGGGACTATTGTTGCATGTTTCCAGGTAATTTTCCTGTTTCCCAAATATTTTTCATAAGATTTAAGAGGATATCAAGAACTGAATCAGGTAGATGTTTGAGAAGTTTATAATGTATATCATCAGGGCCGCATGCAGTGTCATGTGCCCTATCCAGCGATTTTCTCAATTCATCTACCGAAAAGGGTCTTTTATAGTCTTCCGAATCCCGAGTTCTGAAGTTAAGTTTTGTTTTTTTTCTTTTTGTTGTTTTAATTCGTTGAAATGTAGGGCCTAAATTTTTAGATGAAGAGTGTTTGGCAAACGTTTGTCCTATTTTATTAGCTATTTCCTTTTCAGAGGTTAAAAAATCTTGGACCGTTTTTAATATGATGGACAGTAGCTTTCTTATTTTGCCTTTTATTTTTTGAATCATATTCCAAACTTTATTCATAGGGGTATTGCAATTGAGTTTTGGAACAAAGTTACGCAAAGAAGGTGCGCCTTCTTTGTTTCAATGTTCTGTGAGCCTTAGCTCTAAAGACACGGAAATTGCCAAGATTATTTGTTGTGGGATGTTTGTTTAACCGTTGTTCTGCATTCTTACGATTTTGAAGAGCATCATCGCAATCATCATCGAACCATGGTTTGCTTGGGTGTTTTGGATTAGTCGAGGTCTTTGGAATTGTTCTATCAGCTATGGAAAGTATTTTTTCGTTGAACAGTAGAATAAGATCATCACCATCTTCAAACAAATCTAAATGGAATTCTTCTTTACACAGTTTCTCGTAAAGAGACCAGGCAGCTTTGTCGAACTTGAGTGTATCTTACACATGGGTTGACCCTGAATATTTGAAATGTACTTATAATTTTCATTTAATTTCAATGTTAAACCTTCCACCAAAGTAGCCTATGTCTGAAAGTTGAGCAACTTGGATTTTAATGAAAAAGGATAATAAAAGTATTGTGCACACTTCTAATACAGGTTCAAATGATCTGCATTATAAAAGCTTCCTGTCTATTAAACTGTAGGATATTTGTTGTGGGTAAATGGGACACCCTTTTGGTAAATATTTGACCTAAAAATGGCCAATTTCAACAACTTGTGATTTTAGCATTATTCAAAGTACTATGCATACCTTTGATATATATACAACTGAATCGCATAATAAAAACTTTCCTATGTCTCATACTGCCGGAGATTTGCTACGGACAAATGATATACTCATTTGACAGCCGCCCACATGATATTTTTGACATTAATTATCAAAAATCAAAATCAAAGTACCATGCACACCTTTGATGTATGTACAATTGATCTGCAAAATAAAATCTTCCTGTCTCAAATACTGTAGATTTGCTCCGGACAAATGTACATATTTGGCAGCCGCCCGCCCGCCATTTTCACCATTTTAATAACCGGATTTTTCCCGATTGATTGATTGATTGATTGAATATTGTTTAACGTCTACTCAGCAATATTTCAGCTATATCAAGACGAGAACAAGTTTGTTGATAAATAATCACTTTGGGGTATGGAAAGGGCCATTGGACGGGAAATTCTGACTGCCACTGGAAAAGTAGGGTGAAATCGTCAAGGGCGGGGAATTTAGCCTTGTAGCCGATCACCTATAGACCACCCCAAAAAGAGCTTGCTACAAGGGTTCTTTAACGTGCAGGAAGCGTAGCATTTCTTCCAACACGTGGACTTGAGTTTACATCCCATCCGAAAGATGGGTTGTGTATTTATTTATCCCGCACAACCACGGAATGGGTCCTATTTCTATATCCCGGGACCCTCGGGGTCAGCCTCCGTTTAGGAGGGGTCACACCCCGCAAGCCGGAGATACTGGGTCCTATTTCTATATCCCGGGGTTCCCTCGGGGTCCTCTGTTAGGATGGCTCATACTCCAAGCTCAGAGGATGCTGCGGGCCTATTCTTCAGCCGGGACCGCGCACGGCGATTTTCCCGATTGAAAACCCGGTGAAAATCCTGCATTAAAGTCAGGTATGGCGCACCATAGATCTGAATTCAAATTCTTTTAGTTATATTTCTTCAGCTCTATCAAGACTTTTCATAGAAAGAGGTTGTAATTATCTGTTTCCTGGTAATTACGGATTTTTTACTTAGGAGTGGCTAAGATAGACTTGAAATTCTCCCAAATATAAGGGAGCGGGAAACAGAAAACGAGATTTCAAACACGAATCAAAAACTGATAAAGACTTTGATCATTAAGAGGGACTTCATGTTCATTATTGTCCTTAAAAGAGTAATATTTTATGCGGCTGTTTTGTTTTTCTGGTGGTTTGAAATTTCAGGTTAAAAACGATGGTGCATGTATAAATACGGGTCCTGAATTTAGTTTTGTTATATAAATTTGGGGTATGTCAAATATGTACATCAATATATAAATTCGGGGTATGTTTCTGAAATCGACTTGGCACATCCCTACCAGAAAAAAAAAACAAATAACCCTTCACCCCTGATTTGTCAAAAAGAAATTAAGTTTTTTACTTAATTGAACAATTTTGTATAACTGGAAACATATATGTCTCTGGTTAAACTCTGGTATCATGGGCATGTCCTGATTGTACGAGACCTCTTGTTTTGGTTTGGTTTTCACACAAGTCATCGCAGTATTCGTCACTGTAGACTGAATAGTTGGAGTTGGGCAGTGGCTGTCCTCATGAACCAGTGGAAGGATTTTTGTCATTGCTATCAAGCTTGCTGTGAACAATATATGTCTCTACTGTTAAAACAAAGTATTTTTACTTTGACCAAACAGTTCAAAATCTACAAACAACCCCCTTTTTAAAATATTGCCGATATATTTGAATTCTCCGGAATACCGAAATATTTGATTTCTTCAAATGAGAAATATATTGCCGAAATATTTGAATTCTTCGGATAAGACATATATTGCCGAAACATTTTAATTCTTCGAAATGTTGAAATATTTAAATTCTTCGGATAAGACATATATTACGGAAATATTTGAATTCATTAGAATAGACATATAATGCCAAAATATTTGAATTCTTCGTATGAAACATATATTGCCGAAGTATTTGAATTCTTTGGATAAAACATATATTGTCAAAAATTTTGATTTCGTAGGATGAAACATATACTACCTATACTTAATATATTTATAGACAAATTTTAATTAAAAGTTCGTTTATGTGTATGTTCTACACATTATAAGGGGACATAATTAGAATATTTTGGCCCAGTTTGTCCGTTTTCCATCTTGATTTGTGGATATTAGGGCTCATATCACTGTCTATTATATGTGTAACATGCTCTAAATTCCTTAACTGGGATTTAATATGTCACATTGACCACGTGTACATATGGAACGCCATCACTGCCTTATAACAAGAAATTACTATGACATGATGTCAATGTTCTTTACATTATGCAAAAATGTTTTTACTTGATGTGAATACACCACTACTTTATCCGAAATCTTTATGACCTGATATGAAAACACTATTACATGATATGAATACTTAATTATGTGATACGAATATTTCATAACATGATATAAATAATTCATTACATGATATGAAAACTTCATTACATGAAATGAAAACTTTATTTTATGATATGAATACTTCATTACATGATGTGCATACCTTATTACATGATGTGGATACTTCATAACATGCTATGATTACTTTATTATATGAAACGAATATCGTATTACATGATCTGAATATTTCATTGCATGATATGAATTCTTCATAACATGATACGAAAACTTCATTACAATATACGAATACCTTATTACATAATACGAATACTTAATTACATGATATAAATACGTTATTACGTGATACGAATACTTTATTACATGTTATAAATACTTTATTACATGATACGAATACTCCATTACATGATTTGCACACATCATTACGTGGTATGGTTTCTTCTTAACATGATGTGAAAAGTACATTACGTGATATCAACACTTCATGTCAAATGTTCAGAACGTGATACGAAAACAGATATGACGTTATGTGAAAACTTCTTTATAAGAAACTTCGTTTTAAGAACACGGGACCTCTCGGGCGTCACGGTATTTTTATTTATATAACGAAAAGGTTGAAGGTTTCTCGAAAGAAAGGTTAAAAATCAGAACAGTGCCATTTCTTGTTTGAACGTCAGTTGTATTTCTTATAAATGTTTTGACGATTAAATTCAACGCAAGTTAATAACAAAATTATAATCGGATTTTTAAAAAATGGAGAAAAGACATTCTGAATAACTACGAGAACAAGTTGCCTGTATGCCGGATAGGAATACACTTAAAGTTGTCTATACAACTTTACAATTTATGAGGCTTGTTTAGGGTATATTGGGATACGGGATATTTGCCACTTTTGTTAATGGGATATTTGATACAAAAATAATTGTGATAGAGTGGATTTATTTATATTTTATTGTAATATTTATTAATATTAGTTTAATTTATTTTAGGGTTGTCATAATTAATTAGTTAATTAGTATATTTTAAGAGTTCATCAATTCTGTTCTTTTCTTCCACAATTCTTATTTACTACAGTTACTCTTTCTCTTCCATTTCATTGGTCAGTCAGTCATGTGTTATAATTTCTTACTTCTAATTGGTTCTTGTAATTTTGGCTCTCATTTCAAATATTTTTTCTATGTCAGTGGTGGTTGACAATGAGTTGACAATTTAGACATTTGTTTCCAAAGTAGTACATTTACATATTAACTGGATAATAATTCATAATAATCAGGTCAGTTACTAACTTTTCTATTCCCTAATATTTTGCACAGTTTTCCTTTAGAATGAATCTGGGAGTAAATGTATTTTTGAGAGAATCAGGGTAAATGTCAATGAGAGTGATACAAGTTTTATTTTAGACAATTATTCTCATGTGTCCATGAGAACAACCTCAGTAGAATTACCATTATATTTTTATCCATTATTGATTGTGGTCACATCATATATAAGTAATAGTCTTACAGCTAACTATACATTATTCTGGTCCTGTACAAAATATAAAAATAACATTCATAAATTCATGATCATCATAGATCAAGATTACATAATCAACACTAAATAAATAAATATGGACCATATATAAACAATACTCTGTATGACCACAACCAATAATGGATAAAAATATAATGGTAATTCTACTGAGGTTGTTCTCATGGACACATGAGAATAATTGTCTAAAATAAAACTTGTATCACTCTCATTGACATTTACCCTGATTCTCTCAAAAATACATTTACTCCCAGATTCATTCTAAAGGAAAACTGTGCAAAATATTAGGGAATAGAAAAGTTAGTAACTGACCTGATTATTATGAATTATTATCCAGTTAATATGTAAATGTACTACTTTGGAAACAAATGTCTAAATTGTCAACCACCACTGACATAGAAAAAATATTTGAAGTGAGAGCCAAAATTACAAGAACCAATTAGAAGTAAGAAATTATAACACATGACTGACTGACCAATGAAATGGAAGAGAAAGAGTAACTGTAGTAAATAGGAATTGTGGAAGAAAAGAACAGAATTGATGAACTCTTAAAATATACTAATTAACTAATTAATTCTGACAACCCTAAAATAAATTAAACTAATATTAATAAATATTACAATAAAATATAAATAAATCCACTCTATCACATACTCCCCTGCCATCAAAAATGACGTCCTCGTCATTCTTAGTGTAATAGAGGAAACGCTATAATAAATCTAAAAATATATATCAAATATTATCTGAATTACTAATCATTCTGTAATATCTCCTACTACAGTCAGTATATCATCTTCTATAATGAAGAAAATCTATTAAATATATATATATATAAGCTAAATAATACAAATACAAAATAATCTAGCTGTCAAATAAATCACAACTGTAAAAATAACATGTACAAATCAGTGGTGATCAGTCAAAAGGGAAAGCAGTGCTTTGCCAGCTTCTGACTCCATCCCTGTAAATAATCCCTTATCTACAAAAGAAGAAAGAAATTCAGCCTTCTGCTTGCACTCAGGACACTGCGTAACTGTAGTATCTGGAGGGAGTGCTGCTTTTGTGACAAAGTCACCTGACCTCAACCACTTTGGCTGTGTTCTGGCTCTGCCAGAACGACGAGGCATAGCTGGAGGACTAACTTCATCATCAGGAGAAGCTGAACTTGAGGCAGAGTTTCTG
>MJUU01029447.1:0-88747 GCA_002080025.1 Modiolus philippinarum | reverse complement strand
GTTGAAAGGAATGGACCATTTGTTGTAGTACGGTAGGTAAACTTTTTGACATTAGATCTAGTTGAGGAAAAATTGTAAATAGTACATTTGTTCGGTCACAATTTGATAAGATCTATTTTATAATTTTTTCTAGATAGCCAAGTAATATTCTTCTACAGATAAATCTTTTAAATTGATTCTATGAAATTGGATTGAAAATAATATATTTTTGTCGCTTTTGAACATCTTGATTCGATAACCCTCGAATTCGTATATTTGGCGATCTATTTGCAGTGGTTCCCACATTGATTTCTTCCTTAAATTCATATATCTGGTGGAACTTGCAATAAGAAATTTAAAATCTAAATTTAAGGATAAACTTGCGTAAAGAGCTCAAAGTCTTCCCAAAAAATTCAAATCAACGTCATTTTTTACCACCCACGTCTTGTTTAAAGAGAACATGGTTGGCACGTGTAAGCGCTTTCAGACGAAAGGGGGAGTTGGAGAAGCTAGGGCTAAATCGACCGTTTCGTTATTGGAAATGGGTGTCAAGACAAAGGCGCTAAAAGGTTGCTAAGGACTTTTTCGAAAAAAAAAATAACTTGTTGATAAGCATATGACATTTATTTCTTCTATACATGTACAACATGACAGAACCTTTAAGGTAATAATTCTAAGGACTTTGATGAAAATTATCGTTATTGCCAGGAACCTTTATCTTTTACCTTGACAAAATTTAGTCGGCCATTATGTACTGAACATTTTTCACTTTCTTTTCCCGTTTCCAGTTTCTTTGTATCGTTAACTGTTCTTAAGATTTACAAAAAAAAAAAAAAAAAAAAAAAAAAAAAAAACTGGACCCAGGTGAAAGGTTCTTTGGACCTAATCCAACAAAAACAAATGGTGTAATAGGGGACTTTTGAGTCGTGGTCACTCCGGAAATTAATATATGATTATACGAAAAAAAATCAATACATAAATACCTTGAGAGGGAATCACTATTCAATGAACACTGTTGCGCTAAGGGTGGTTTATATTGAATATGTTATAGCGCTTTAAGTTATTTTTTTTTAGTCAATTGAAATTAAGTTAAAAACTTGTCATGTAGAAATAGTTACACGTATACACTTCAATTTCATAAATATTTAATTTGTTGTGTGATAAATATTTGTTTCAATAGGCCATGAATCCGGTCACTCCGTCTTATTGGTATCTGGGGCGATCGCTTCCGCCTTAATTACATGAGAGTTTCTATCACGAAAGTCTCGTATTATGATGGATACATTATAACAGAACTAGACCTTGGTTACACTCATATTTTCCGATACATTTGATCAGCTATCTCTCACTGTTTAAAAAAAGTCTACAAACTGGCCATAACCTGGACCACTGACCATGATGACCTTTGGCCCCGGGCTCAATGCAGTAGCCTGTGATCTTTCCTTTTCCGATTTTGGTCACGGTGCAAGTTGACCGACACTGGACAACATCTTCATGAACTCGTTGAATTCATTAATAATTTTTATCCGTCCATAAATTTTACAGTCAACATATCTGAAACAATAAATGTTTTCCACCAAAACAAATGCTTTTCTCAAAAAAATATAAATAAAAAAAACTAAAAAAAAACTAGCTACCTTTAGATAGTCATGAAGTTTTGGTAAAATATAATTATATGGAATAATTATAAAAAATAATAACAAAATTAGGAAATCACAATTTTGACAATATCTGACAATGGGTCATTCCCTAACTTAGATTTTTAGACTATTCTGTACTCCTTGAGAGGACATGAACTGTTTTCCTTGTTCCCGTAGTACCGGGCACTAAGGAAAACAAATCTTTTTCGGGTATGAATTTCCCGGAAACTTAATATCTTTATTAAAAGAAGCAAAGTTGTCAACATATAGAGCAACACTTGGAAATATTTTAAAATCATTTTACACAGATGTGACTAGCACAATTACTAAAATTAAGTAAAATTAATGATAGTATGGAAGAAAATACTTTTATATCTGTTGATAGCCAAGAATCATTAATAATTACAAAATATATACTAGTTTAAGGATGTTCGCTGGTCAACTTTTAAGTAACAACGATTCCGATTAAATGTGATTTTTTGTTAGAAAATTGTAAGAGAAGTAATTTAAGTGAACAAAATTAATAGGTTACCGATGTAATTATTGAGATTCAAGTGTTTGAAAAAATGGCGGGAAACTGAACTCCTCTGCATTTTTCATTGGTTTAACATGACAAATGTTTATCCAATAATGAATGTGACAAAATAACACCAATTGAATAAAATTTTATCAGAATGCTCAAAAAGATGTATTAAATGTAATTATGAAAAAAAATTATGGGGTCAGCGGACAAAAAGTTATAAAGCTTTTTAATGGATAAAACCAGAGAAGTCCGAAAATCTGACAGAAATACATAAACATGACCAGCAAACATCCTTTATCCATCTATCTATGTGAATACAACTCCTACTTTGAAGTTCTGGATACATTTGTTCATATCCAAAAGCAATACCTCTTATCGAAGGATAAAGTGGGGAGATCAGACCATGAACTTGCATCTATTTCAAATTGGTGTCATAATTTTACTTTAATACTACCACAAAGTTTCAGAAGAAGCAATATATTTTGACACAGGGATTCAAGTAACCAATACTTATGTGGAAAGATGATTATATTAGAGGAAGAAGCCAATTTCATTTTCAGTTATGAACTCGGTAGTTTAAGTGAGTAACTATAACATTTTCATTACAAAAAACTGAATACCGAACTTACTGTAAATTTGATTTCTGAATATGACCTTTTCGACATCTTATGTCTCTTCAGTGTAGATAAAATCTTAATATTCCGAAGACCATCAATTCAAAGATGTTAAAATCCCGACAGAGAACATTGTTGAATAAATAAAATACACATATAATAAAATACAGAAGTTACTCTTATCTATTTTCTGCATATATGCATTGCGAGAACTAATGCCTCATCAGTGCAGATCAAACGAAAACATTTGGAAGTCCATTAACCGAAAAACGTGTAAAAACTGATAGAGAACAAATAACCAAAAGGATCTAAATGAAAAAGCCAAAATTAAGCCCGGGACAGAGCCATGCATGAGGGAGGTACACCTTAGTTTTAAACAGAATTTTGTAAAATTTAGATATTGCAATTTTCATTAAAATCGGTTTTCGGGTCAGCATCGAAGTACTGACTACTGGGTTAGAGAATACCCTCGAGGACTTTCAGTCCAACAGCAGAGGTATCGGCCCAGTGGTAATAAATAGCAAAATATCGAAGTTACTAGAAGGAATGAGAATACCCTCGAGGACTTTCAGTCCAACAGCAGAGGTATCGGCCCAGTGGTAATAAATAACAAAATATCGAAGTTACTAGAAGGAATAAATTAATCAAGTGCAGGAAGTATTTGCAACAAAACTTAAGTTGAATTTCGCTTCGTTTTAAAGATACACAAGTGTAAGAAAGTAATGAATGTTTTCACCAGTCCAATAGCCAGACTTATCTGACATGAAAAAATGTTTGCGTTTAATAGAAATTTACTGTTTTTATCAAAAGTCTAACCCCTTAAAAATACTGAGGCTTCACTCCTTGTACTGCATTCGATGGATGTCCTAGGGACTAGATTTTGCTTCCTATTTGGAATTTCTTGGTAATTAGTACTTTTTTTTACTTAATTAAAATTATGTTTTTCCACAATATTTTATTCTTATATTGCTGATGAGAAGTTACTCGTTGAAACTCGTGTACAGCATAACGAAATGAACTGTCTATTAAGCAACTGTGGTCTCAGCTTTCTGTCTTATTCCCAACAAATATCCATTGGGTGGTTATCCTTTGAGGCCTATGTATAGCTTTCAACTTTAATAAGAGGCTTGTCTTTATTATCAGTCATATATATCCATTATCACTGGTATTGAAATAGCAAGGAAACAAAACATAAAAATCAAAGTCCAGAAGCATGGCAAAAAATATACAGCGTATAAGTAACGCAGACTCGATATATTAAAACGTATACAATAAACAAAAAATCAAGCTGAAGTACAAACATAATGAATTATCTCAAAAATTTAGAGTGACAATAATTGTTTCGGAAGAGTAAATATTTTCTGCCTAGCATACGGCATTACAGATTGTAATTTTAGTCATTCTAGAGGAAAGAATGCTGATAAGTTAATCTTCCTTAATATGTCTGTTTTTGTTGGTTGGAAACGACACGGAAAACTCGTTGCAAACCCTGTCATAGGAAAAACAAATGCATTAAATACTAAATATATCAAATTTCCATGAAAACCATATCTACTAAGCTTAGGTTGAAATGCAGGGAAGAGGGTTTTTGGTTTTTTTTTCAAATACGGGAAAAATAATTTGAATATCAAATTAAGAATTCTAGAATTAATTTTGAAACATTTATATTCAATTATTTATAAGGCGACCTGATTTCTTTTATTCACAGTTGCTGTATATGTTATGCAAAGGCTTTTTTATGATTATCTATAGGTTGATTGAATAGCATATCAATTTTCTATCTAGATATATGTAAATCATTTTACTTAGGAGAGCCAACCATTATTGTATCAATATGCAGTGTATATTCATGTTATTATCAATTGTTTTATAAACCACATAGGCAATTGTATTATTTAAAGCATATTGAATATAATTTATACTATATGATGCACAGATTATTTGTCTTTTGACAGAAAAGTATGAACATCCTCCTACACTTTGTGAAGTATGTACACGTCCTGAAACATGGACGCCTAGTCTAAATATAGGTATATATTTCTAGTATAACTGACGCAAAATAATTCGAGCAACATTTATTTCTTGATTCCCACTTGTTACATTTACATTAACACAGCTAAAATACCGAAGTTACCGTGAATTTATTTTCTGCATATGCGCATTTCGACAACTTATGTCTCTTCAGTGCACAAGGGAGACTATATACAGCGCAAAGGAGAGACATAAGAAAACATAATTCTGTAAAAGATATTGGGAAATTGGCTGAAAGAACTGATATAACAAATCAACAGACAAAACGAAATATTAACTCATATAATGAATTCAAAGTCAAAACAAGACAAGTCAAAATTTTTATTGGGTCCGTATTGTTCATCTTTGTGTGTGTGTGTCCTCATTTTTCTTTTCTGTGCGGTACTCATGTTGTGTCTCTGTTTCTTTGTTGTTTCCTATGTTGCCATTGTCCTAGGATTGTGCGTTTTGGATTGACGGTTCGGTTCTCACTTACTTTCGTTCAGGTAATCCCGTGTGAGAAGCTAAAAAATGGGTGCAGACATGACCTCTTTAAAACCAACCTAGAGCAGTCATAACAGCTTTTCTAAGAAAAGGTATCAAACATATCCGAGTTCATTATTGAATCATTAAACGTGTTATTTATCCCCGACCATTTAATCTTAAGATTTTGCTGAAAAGTGGATTCTTGGCCTGTTTTAAGCTACAAATCGTTTCATTTATATATCACAACATATGAAAGTCTTCCAAAGGATATTATGAAGTACAATTTTGAAAAAAAAAACTTAATTGTGTTCGTCATTTTCCCGTCTATTGTGGCAGTCTCACGTCTTTGTTTTGTCTTTGTTATGTCTCCTCCGTGCGTAGCATGGATGGGAGATATACTGTATTCGTTAGAGTTGTCCGTTTCGAAATTTTGTCGCGAAAAATTGAGAAAACTACACGAAAAAAATCCCCTTAGATTCTGCATATACGTTCCATCTTACTTAGTGCACCTTATTTTCAAAATTTAAATTAGTCCGGTAATTAATGAGAAATAATTGAAATCTGCTAAAAATAGTACGCATTTGTACTTTGAATCACGTGACACGTGTTTACCTGTGCTGATAAACTAGCTATGTAGAATGGCGACAAGTACATTGATACATGTACATGATATATTCCATTTAATCAACAACTTGTGATTGATTTAAAAATGTGTATCATTTAGCAAAAAATTATGAATATACCGTAAAGGCTGAATTAAAATCATTTCGTATGTTATTATCAGAACAATACAAAAGCAACTCGACAAAGGTCCTATTAGAATTTAACCGTTGTGTTGTAGTTATTGGAATTTCAATTTGAAAATTCGCAGCAAATTTTCATTTTAAATAGATTTGGATTATTATTTTATGTTGTAATGAAGTTTTATATAATATTATAACAAATGCCGGTGTGTGATTTTATCTAGAGAATATCAAAATTCTAGCCATAATTACAAGATAACAAAAGGCACATGAAATTTTCTTTCCATAAGTTACAAAACTAGTAAGGGGACGGGGGAAACATTGTATTCGTGCGAATACTTTTCCTCTAGTTTTTCTCTGTTGCCGTTTTTGCCATGTCTTTGGACTTCGATTTTTGTAATCACCATTTCCTTTGTTCCTTCGGTATTCTACTGCCGTTGTTTTAAAGATTGATAATAAACCGCAAACTGATACTTTGAATTTCAAACCTCATTTCATTCATTTCTATATCAAAAACAAATACAATTTCTTCAAAAGTGTGATGAAATAAAATATTGAGAATTTTTTTTTTCATTTTCAAAGATTGAGAATGAGATTAACCGCAGACTAAAAATCTTTAATGAAACCATATGAAAGCTAAAAATTATTTAATCTGCACATTGCAACATATTAAACTTCTTCGAAACAACGATAGTGGAATATCGAAGCAACATCCTCAGCGATGATCACAAAAATCAAAGTCCAAAGACATGGCAAAAACGGCAACAGAGGAAAACAAAGACAACAGAAGGACGTGAGACAGCCACAAGGAAATAAAAAGACAAAATTAGAACTTAAGTACTCATAGTGTGAACGCCTATGAAAATCGGGAGTGACATCAGGTGCTCTGGAAGGGTAAGCATGGCCTGCTCTGCTATGCTAAAAATGACAAAAAGATTTAATTTTTTTCTATTATTATTTAATTTAATCACTTGTTTTTGCCTTGCTCCTTCGTTATTCTACTGCCTTTGTTTTAAAAAATTAGTTTAAGGTGTCTCAGTGGTATTATTCTGCCATTTTTGTCTAATACTTGCTCATCTAGGTTTCATTTATTTAGAAAACTTACAAAAAAGATATTTAAAATGTAAACAAAGTTCCAAAGTATTTAAAATTTTTATTCCTAATTTCTTTTAATTACAAAAACGTGAACTAAAACTCATGGGCTTTAAGTTTGTGCTGGATTTTCAGAACACAGATATTATGCAAGGGAGATAATTTGATAAAAGAATTTAACATAGATATCACTAGCGAAATCAACGTCTCGTAATTTATCTCTCTTATTTCAACGGTGACCCACAATTTTATCTCTTAGAAATAAACTATATAATGATTTCAAAACTCATCAAAATCTATAATAGATTTTTCAAGCTATCCTCTCATATAACCACTTTCCCTATCATATCTATGTAAAATCCTGGAATTATCAATTTCAGTTTTTGCGCTTAAATGCACTGTGACCCCTAAATTTTATTTTACATTTTGAACAATAATACAATTATGTTGCTACAGAGAAAAAAAAAATCACAAAATTCTATAAAATGAAAATAATACCCTGCAGACACCTTAAGGTATTTCGAGTCTAATAAAAATATCAGACAGATTTTTTTTTTATTTTAAGATATTTTGTAGGTCTTAGACCATTTGTTCAAAAAATAAAATAAAAATAATATGTCACCGACAATTCTTATCTGTTATCAGGCTTAGAAAATCAGGCCAAATTCAGTATTTAGCAATATTTACAAAAAAGTATATGGGAATTGTGAGACATGTTTTATGGTCTCATGTTCATTTACTCCATATCCTTTCGTAAAATACCTAATATAGGAGTTTGTCTTTTATTGTAGTGTGGAGTTGGTAAAACAATTCCCCGTGGTAGAGATGTATGCTCTTTATTTTTTCTTAGATATGGTGTACCTGTACATGAGATAATATCTCATTTGTACACTTTGTTCAATTACTATTATCTAAATTTACGTAAATTCTAAAACCTAAGGATCAACGCCGTCCATCGTAGTTTTGTCCTTAGCTATATTTGATATTACTGATTATTTGGATCTCGTTTGGTTTTCTGCATTTAAAACAATTTTTTAAATAATGGATTTCCTTTGTTTGGGTTCTAGTGCTGCTGATGAGGAATTAATTTCCGAAATGGCCATACAGCTCATAGAAATTATTGCAGTTGGAGTAAACATATGTGTCTCATGTATTTTTTTTATATTTTAGAGATATATACTTCAGCTATATGTTTAGCTTAAAAAATCACGTCACCGTTTGATATTTCATATAGTAAACGAAATAAATAAAATTTTACGCGAAAATTGAGGTAATTCGTGGGAAAATGTATGACACTTTTTTATTACGTCACATTGAAAAGGCCAAATAAGGAATATTCCGGCTTGAAAATCGAGTCAAGTCCGCATCCGGTTCGTGCGCAAACCGAATGCGCCGTGTATTAGTGTCGATCTTCCTTAAACAGAAGACTAAATCTTTTAAATCTCGAACCTATTTTAAAGTCAATTAACTTGCAAATTGCAGTATAAATAACGAAGGGATGTGATGAAATGGAATGTTGAAAACATTTTGTTCCTTTAGTTTTAATTACAGACTAATTTTAAATTTCATATCTTAATTAAGCATAAATATATTCAATAAGTATATTGCAATGTTTAAAACTTACGATATAATGACTTGGGTATATTTCAATATCTTCCACAAAACAAAGACTATATAAATTGTTTAGAATATGGTCTGCGATTAAAATTATTCGACTGTTGAAACAGTATACGTTTCTAAATTTTGATACATTGGATCAGAAATTAAGGGAAGAGCTCTCTTATTTGGTAGGTTGAGCACGTGTTATTATTATGCATGTGTATTTCAATTCTGGCACTTGAAAATATTATTTGAGGAAAGTCAAGGATAAAAGCAGGCGTTCAATTCAACTTAATACTTTAGAATTACAAAGATATTAGCTTCGCCTTTCCTTGTTCGAATCTTGGATAAAAATATTAGTCTCAGTATGAATGGAACTAGACTTGGAAATATATTTTATAACCTCGAATGAGATCAAGTTTGATCACTGAGCGCACAGACAACCTTGTTTTAGGAAGTGATCCCCACGAAAGCTTGCAAGTGTACTTGAAGTTCACTTGTGATGCAAAAATAGCTGTCGTGAGATAGCTACCAATTCTAAAAATTGAATTTTGTGAGAGCTCAGAGAATGCAAAATGTATTTCAAAAAGTTCACTTTAACTTTAAATGCACGTTGCGCCAGTACCTATCTGTAAACAACAAACTCGAAGCATCTAATTCATCCAAAACATTCTATGGAGATCATGGCCATTAAGAAAATAAACTCCTTCGAGTTTTATTCATATGTTTATTAAACTATAGGGAAACGGGATAGAGAAAGGGGAGGTTTGAATACGCATTAACCGCTTTAACCCTACTGTTGGCTTTTGCTAGTGCCGGTATCAATCGTTGTTTACGTTTGTATATTGTATTTTTATTGTGGGATTTTTCTGGTACAGTTCCTTGTTACATTGTGGCTTGTGACTACTGTGGAAGTAGTTTTATTCGTGCCATTTCGTGGGCACCAATTTTCGTGGTTTTCATAAAAATTACCATTTCGTGGGCACTTAAATTCGTGGTTTCGAATTATTTGCATTAAAATGCTAATCGCAAATGTGCATTTCGTTTGGAACTTAATTTTGTGGTTTTACCGAGCCAGGAAATCCACGAAAATTGGAACCCCACGAACAATAGTACTTTCGCAGTATGTTTTTCGGGCATTGTAGGTGTTTTCTGGTATTTTTTTTATTCCATTTAACTAAATACATTTCATTCAAAAGAGCATTTGAATATATAATTGTATGCTTGATTCAGTTCATATTACTAAAACGAAATCAGAAATATTTTCTAATACACGATGTATTGGCTATATTTATTAAACATAGGACAAAAGATGACTAAACGATTATGAAAGGTAATTAAAAAAAACTTTAAAAAGAAAGGATTATTAAAAGAATGAGATTATACATACAGGACACATTTTATTCTGCTATTATTTCTCAAATAATTAAACAAAAACAAAAACAAAAAACAGAAACAAAACAAAAAAAAAAAACAAAAAAGAAAAAAAAATCAAGTGAAAACAATACAAAAGAGAGAAAAAAGTTAACTCATTTCAATTAGAAAGAATTACCCAAAAAATAATTGCCAATCATTATTATTCTCTTATACTAGGAGCCAAATATAACGTTTGGATTTTGATATTGTGAGTGGCTTTTGTTTGTTTTCAAAAATAAAGATATGAATTTCATATTATTTTTCAGACACGGACTTGTACAAAGTTTTATGTGAGTGTTCATTTAAGAAAATAACTACGAATTATTGAGAATTCTACACTGAAAGCTACATGGAATAATGCTTATTACATGTAACAGTTTGTTCTTAATATATATGCAAAACTGGCAAAGTATGCTGCTTATTGCTTTTATTCACATGACACGTCGTGTTACATCTTATTAATGTATTATGAACATTTTATTGACCGTCATCCTATAGTGTTGTATAACACGTATGTTGTATGAACCACTGTGAAAGCATTGCATGTATCAGACAATACGGTGGGAAAACAGTTCAAGAGAGAGAGTCCATACTTAATTCGGACTATAACAGAATAGTTAATGCCTAGTCATTAGAACTAAAGCCTGAAATGAGTTTGGCATTAGGCTTAATTCCTAGGATTTAGGTCTAATGCCTGATTTTTGTTCTTAAAAATTATTCTTATTGCCTGACTGCTCATTCTCTAATTATTGGCAACCAAAACAAGTATATGTGCAGATACAACATTTAAGGGTATTAGTAGACATGTGTCGTCTTCGTAATAACGCAAAAAAAAATCTAAGTTCTATCAAACAGGATGTGGGCGATCGAGCGATCCCAAATGCTGTTATACAGAATTGGTCCTCATACCAATACTCTATACCAACTTTCAGAAGGCTGGAATATGTGGTTTCTGCGAAAAATGAGACCGAAATGTTCAAGAACCGAACAATTTCTATGTTCTGTCAAACAGGAAATGGGCATTCCTTACACTGTATAGGTCCCCATACTCATACTCCATGCCAAATTACAAAAGTTCCTAAGAAAAATATGACAGAAATTTTCAAGAAGAAAAAGTATTCTAAGTTCCATCAAACAGGAAGTGGACATTCGATAGATCAGAAACTCTGTTACACGGTATGGGTCCTTATACTGATACTCCATGCCAAATTGTAGAATGCTTAGATATGTAAAGGAATGGTCAATATATCAATTTGATTTAGTATTAAAAGACAATTCAAATTATTGTAAGGAAATGAAAAAAGATATGGTTGCTAATTATAATTCCTAAATATAACAAGTCTCTGAGAGTTTAATGAAATATACCAAAACCAGAACCAAAGACTGCAAAGATTTTTGCAGTCTAATACTATTGAAAACAATCACTGTTACTGGAAGAAATTGAAAAAAAGGTATGGTTGCTAGGTAGAATTCCAAAATTACTGATCTTTGAGGGTCTCAGGAAATTTACCAGAACTAGAACAGAAGATTTTTGCAGTCTTTCTATTGAAACACTGATTATTGATATCAGGAATAGAAAAAGGTATGGTTAAATTAACAAGTCTTTCAGACATTCAGGAAATTTACAAAAGTTAGAATCACAGTTTTTTGCCATCTTGAAAATGATCCTCATTACTATCATGACTATAGGGAATAAAAAAAGATATGGATGCTGGGAAGAATTTAAAAAAAAAACTTTGAAGGACTTCTTTGATACGTACGTCTAGTATAGAAAAAGAATATAAGAACAACATAATTTTATGATACTTACCACCTTGACATTAAGCACATATCTTATTTTTTTCTTTTTATCCTGATAATGTAAATTCAATATGGACATTTTTACTCGATTAATAAATATGTGGTAATCTTTTTGTCGGCATATAAAAAGATGCAAACACCTTTGCAAACAGTACACTGAGTAACAAAATATTTTGGACTTCGTATGCAAATGCGTTTTGTGCCATGTTTGAAAAATTGTTAAACATTTTATCACAGACATCATACAAGACTTAGCGTTTTGTTTTCTTTTTTCTAGCACATTTATATGGTAAAACATGTAAGTAAAAGTTTAAAAACGGCAATAAAAATTGTTGCAGGTTGATAAACTTGCAGTGGTATCCGAGGTCATAAATAATTGAATTGTATATATTTAATTACAAATCGAAAATGAGCCTGAGTGGCTGGCTTTAGAGCCATTTGATGTTGATCGATGAAATTGAAAAGAACATGACTTTGTAGTGAATTTCGGGAAATGAAACATCGACTTTCGGCTAAGTTTGTGATTTGTCTGACTTACAGTAAAATAAATGAGAAACAATGATGTAAGTGAGGGGATTTACAATTTAAAGAAAAATTGTAAACAAACAGAAAATGCTGAAATTAGAATGGATTACACTTTTTCTCAAAATAATCTCCGTGGGTGAGACTTACAAGTTTCACTGCAGATAATTATTATTCCTAGTACAAGTGAACATAAGCTTCACACCTAGCCATTTCGTGTCAGCAAGATATAGCAAGGCGAACGGTATATACAATTGATAGCTGGTAAATAAAGAATATATCCTTTAACGTAGTTAGTTGTCATACATCTATTGGTGAATAGATTAAACGTTAAACATTTCAGCATTTTAGTTCTATGTTAAACAACGACTTATAAAGTTTAATTTCATTATTTAATTTAAAAGTGATATTTTCATGTTTTCTGAATTCGTAATCCCTCTTTGGATTCGCTGATCAATACAGATTGATCAATTTGTATTTTCTATGAGGTCCTGAATAATCAGAAATGGTATTTATACATTGAGAAGCTCAGGTGAATTTAATTTAAAACATCTAAATTCAGCTAGTATGTCTGGCTTTAGAGCCGCTGGATGTTGATCGTTGTTATTGAAAAGAACATGTCGTCGCGATTGAATTATGGCAAAGACTTAGGGGAAATGAGACATCGACTTTCGACAATGTGCACTGGTTATCTATAACGGTGCCTATCCGTAAAGTAAATGAAAAAAAAATAGTCAAAAGAGAGCTAGGAAGAACGTTTATTCTAATATATCATTCAATTGCTTTTTTCTGTCATTATTAATTAAAATTAAATTTTTACACGTGATTTTTCATCAGTTAATCCTGTTGATTACCCCCTTGTTTTTCATTTTGTGCAATACCGCATTTAGAACGAGGAGGCGGTTTGACACGCCATGAAGCTGGTTCAACCAACCGTTTCTTTTTAAATGCACTTCCCGAGTAAGAACGATTGCGATTTTCAGGTGTTTTGTGCTTTTGCACATACTTTGTCTCCATACAACCTAGAATTTTGACTTCTGACTTTTTGCTACCCTTATTGTTCCATATCTTTAGATTGACGGTTCGGTTCTCACTTACTTTGTTTGTATTCGTCTTGCAGGATGTGTTTCAAATGTCCTGAGCTATTTTTACCTTATAGTACACCCAGAAAATAATTTATCAGCAAAAAGGCATAAGAGAGAATTGTAAAAGAGAAATCCAAATATCATGCAATTCAGATATAAATAGACAGACTATTATTAACAATAAAGTGATATGGAGTAAATGCAAATGAGACAAAGTCTCTACAAATACATGGTAATAATAAGCAATGGAACAACGCTTTTATTGTTGTTCTTCATCTTGAAGTCACCATGAGGCCTTCAACAACGAGCTTTACTCATACCTCATAGTAAGTTCAAGACGGCCCCTAGCACCAGTTTGAGCGGTATTCATTGCTGATTGTCGAGCAACGCCACATCCATGCTTTTTAACCTAATGATCCATGGATGCAGGATCGTCAACAAACATAAACTTAACTGGCAAAGTGTTCCTACAATCGCTATCATCTATTGCCCGACAAAAAGACGATAGAAGACGATCACAACATTTAAACAACCACAGGGCACTCATCGATCCAATTGTAAGAAAACTTGGCATAATAAAATCATGAGATGTGGGCACAATAAACATATGGTCAGAATAAGAATTTTAGATTACAAAAATAAAAATACACCATGTCAAAGACAAAAGAAATAAAAAAAAGAGCAAGAACACTACAAAACGAAACCACTAACTGTGTGAAACGGTCCACAGAAATTGGAGAGTGTTCGTGACTGTTAAAATAATCTGAATACAAGATTTTTTATCTTTGGATGTTGTTTTTACGAATACGTTTAATTGTATTAAGGGAAAGTTTAATTTGTTTTCATAATTTCTTATGTATTTTACGGTTTTCAGGCGATGTTTCTCTTGTAAACAGACATTGGCTGCCAGGTAAGTTTTTTGGATCTAAAAACCCCACTAGCATGTAGTGAGAAGGGTAAATGGCGAAAGGTAAAGTCTATTGTTAGAGTGTTTATGGCCAAATAACATGTGTTTGGTTATAGAAATTCTCGAGCATTATATAAATCGCCTGTTTCGTATCTCGAATGTCTTTTATGTTACTTAAACTAAACTTTTGCACTTGAAGTATTATAGCGTATATACGGATACCAAGTGATTATATGCACTTCTTAACGGACATAAGAGATTACTGGTGAAGTTAAGAATGACAGTTATTTGATATTGAACAATTTAGTAATATCGTTTTTTCCTACATTCTAGATTTAATTTTTACGTATGTCCTTATATTCTAGCATAAGTCCCTCGACTTTGTGAATTTCGAAACTGACCCTGAGCAAGAAATTGCGGTGTCATAAGATATTGCTAAAATACTATAAGTATGGGTATTGGGTACCCTTTTTTGCCCTTTAACCTGTTACCTTAAAGAAGTTACAATGAAACAAAACAGTTTCTAAATGGAGAATAATAATATTGAATACATCGGCAAACGAATACCGATGCAAGAACGAGGAAAGGGGAAATTCTAAAATCATAAATCCAAAATCATGGCAATTCACAGCAACACGTGTTGAGACAGTATGACAAAGACATAACAAATAAACCAAAATGAACAAGAATGCCTCAAAACTAAAGCACCAGCAGTGTGATCCCCTATAAAAACTGAGATATCATCAGGTGCTCCGGAAGGGTACGCATGATCTGCTCCACGCGTGGCACCCATCATACTGGCATATTTAATGCATTACTTAGCTAAAGTAATGGTAATTCAATGCATTTGTTTGCAAATCCAATGTAATGGTAATGGTTAATTTAATGCAAGTTTTCTCTAAGTAATTGTAGTTCAATGCATTACAGTGCAATGTAATTCACCCGATGCCTGCTACGTACGTTGGTTAAGTGATTTTGCATTCTTGTCTTGACCATGATCTCGGTTTCTCCCACATACACAATTTATTTACATTTTGAGCAATAAATTCCATATACGACATTTGTTGTTCTTCAATGAATGTTTCTATTACAGTCCATTATGTTTCCAGATTTTGTTTAAACTTTCCCAGTTTACCGTCTCTGACAAATAAAACAAAATCCTTTCGCATTTTTTCGTTAATTTATTTATTTTTTGTTTTTACCATGATGATTCTTATCATTTGGCCGTTTTTTCGTGCACAACAATATCAGCTAGATTTTTGTCTCTACGAAATGCACATAGTGGTTGTTTGTTTAATTTTTTCTTAACCTTGGAGATTTTTTCAAAATATGGCGATGTTTACACAGAATTTTACAAACTTCTTGAAGTGCTCGCCTATAAGTAAGTAGAACTGGCACACCTTTTTTTTTTGGATATTTTTAGACTTTTTTGCGGTATTTGAGTGTTTCATCTTTATCTAACATATCTACCTTTGCTATTTGATCTTCTAACATACATTCTTTGTTTCCCTTTTGTTTGATACGTTGCTTTATATTTGTCCTAGCTTTCAGTAATCTTCCTCTTTTTCACAAATACGTTTACCTCGAACTCTAAGACCATACGGAATAGATTGTTTTCCAGTTTTAGGATGATCTGAAAGTTTATACAGGTACATATGTTTGTTTGACGGATTTTTCATATAATGTTGTTTTTAACAAACCGTTTTCAATAATTGTTTCAGTGTCGAAAAATTCAATACCACATGCAGAATGCCTCAATTTAACGTTTAACCTTGGATGAATTGAACTAGGCAAATTTTGAAATTCTTATATTTTTCTTTACCATGTTCCCATATTCTCTATACATCGTCAATGTACTGTAATTGTACTTATTTTTGCGGTGTATTCATTTTTCGAATTTTGCGGTCAACACTTTTCCTCGAAAATTAATACACGCGAATACTTATAAATATGCGTAATTAGTAATAAAAAGCATAAGTCCAATGACGATACCGCGAAATTAAATACCTGCGAACTTGTGTGCAGACGGAAATCCGCGAAAATAAGTACCCGCGAAAAAAAAAGTACAATTACAGTATCTAAAGTAGACTACCGGTTTTACCGAGGTTGTCATAAGAGCTAACATTCCCAGTTTCCAAATAAACGTATACGTACTGACATAGTTCATCCCGAGACGTAATCCTATGGCTGTACCGTCTATCTTTAAATAGTGTTTACCGTTGAACCTGAAATTATTGTTCGCTAGTACTAGCTTTATCATTGAGATGACCTCTTCAGTGAGTAAAACCGCGTAAAATCTACTTTCCCGTGCCACCTAGCATGCTTGGATTGCCTCATCTTTCGGGACACTTAGGCATATACTTTCGACATCCCTTCAAAACGATATTGATTTTTCAGGGGGCGACTGTGGAATATTTTCATTTTATTTCAANTATTCTGCTAATTCTGCTATTTTCTCTACGGGATGGTTCATACCACTAATTAATAACCAATAAGGAATGTTTGTTTTATCTATTTTTTGATTGCTCTTCACACTCTCCGCATGAACATTTCTGGTAAGCATGTATTTCTTTATATCCTCAGATATATACCGTTTTCGAAACAGCCGATTTACGAGTATCTCCACCTTTTTTGGTATATCATCCTTTATATCTTTTTCCAGTTTGGCGTAGGAAGTGTCGTCTTGCAAATTTCCCTCGATTTTTTTTTAGTAATCGTAAGAATCAATTACACAAACAGCACTTCCACTATCACTTCGACGTACAAAAAATATAAATCTTACATTAAATCGGATAGTGCGCGTTCTTCCTGTTTCGTGAGATTTAAGGAATAGTTCGTTTTTACCCAATTGATTATATCGTCTTCAACCAATTTAAAATAAAGGTCAAGTCAGTCTTTCAGTCCCAGGGGAGGTGTCCAGTTAGATTTTTTTTCTTTTTGATATCAAGTCCAAAATATTCTAATTCATCGTCATCCGTGTCATAAATTTTGTCAGCTTAATTTTATTCGTCTTTTACGTCTGGAATGAGTTCTGCCATGTCAATTTTCCTGCTAGTTGTTAAGAAGTTATATATAAAGTAGGCTTCAAATATTTCTATTTGAGGAATAAAAGAACCATTTTAAGACAGGAATAGTATCCATCGGTAGAAGATTGTTAATACCAAATCAATAATTCAAATAACAAAATACCGAATTTACTATAAATTGTAAATTTTATATATTTTCATTAAAAAAACGTAAACATTATATTTATGACAATTTTGCACTCAATTTCTGATGTAAAGCGACATGTTCTTTTTATTGCAGATGTAGGCTGTAACAAACTGTCTGGGTTTTTTTCATCATATTTAGTCCCTCTTTTACAGATGTAGGCTGCACTATACCGTTTGGGGTGTCATATTTCATATTTAGTCCTATTGTAAAGATATGGACTGAACAATACAGTTGGGCTGTCCTACTTCATATGCAGTTGCTTTTTACAGATATAGGCTGCAACATACCTTTGGCTTTCATACTTCATAATTAATTTACTTTTTGCAGATGTAGGTTGCACTATACCGTTTGGCTGTCCTATTCCATATACAAATCCTTACAACGGTGCTGTCTGCCCTGAATCCGAACCAGCCGCTGATGATGGAACGAAATGTCCTCAATGCAAACGGAAATGCGCTTTTTAAATAAATAATCCAAATAATGACTATTCTTGATTTTTAATTTAAAAAAAATAACGACACTTTATATAATATTTGAGTAAAAAAGGAGAGATAAACTAAAAACATCTACAATGACATTCTACAAGAGAACTGCACCAGAAAAATACAAATAAAAGACAAGAGAAAGCATAAACAAGGATAGGAACTCAAATTCTACATACTTGGGCATCGTTATTCGTCAGGCTTATAAGAAGTTATTCTACAGTCGCAAGCAACATATTTAATTACCAAAGTTCCCTTTTTTGTAGCAACATCCCCAGCTCATCCGCTATTCAAGAGCCTGTGTTCGATACAGTGATTTCCTTGATAGAGCCCGGTTGCTCACAAATAGGCCAGTTCAACAAGGGTATTCTACCTAAAACTTGAAGTCATCCCTCCAGAAGTTTTACGGTCGACATCACCATCTTGTGGACCGCTATGGGATATCTGTTTCCAAGATGACAACAGATCTTTCCCTTTAAAGCTAAATTGTTGTTTCCTCTCACGGATTTCACTTTACTACCGGATTTGGCATGTTCAACACGGCGTGTGTCTTATAAGAGGCAGGTGATGCTTACTCTACCGGTGCACCTAATCTGACCCATGGTTTTTATTGGGTCCGCGTTGTTCATCTTTGTGTGTGTACATGTGTGTCTTCATTTTTCTTTTCTGTGCCGTACTGTTTTGTCTCTGTTTCTTTGTTTTTTCCGATGTTGCCATTGTCCTTAGATTGTTCGTTTTGGATTGACGGTTCGGTTCTCACTTACTTTACTCTGAATTTTTTTTTGATTATGTGCATTTCCGCAACTTATGTGTCTTCAGTGCAGATAGAATCTAAACGTTTGGAAGACCACAAACTCTAAGATGTTTAAAAACTTATAGAATGCATATAGCGTAAATCTGAGGCCAAAATCAGCCAAAGTTCCATACAGAATCAGCTTTCGGATAAACACCGAAGTACTGACTACTTGGCTGGTGAATACGCTTGGGGACTGACAGTCAAAAATGTCAAAGAGAAAACTTTTAGTAAAACTTTCATCATAAAGATATAATGACGAAAAGACGACGAAGTTGAAGGTGAACAAAGGAACATATTCAAGAGATCAAACTTGAATCTGATATGATTTTTTTTATTACGTTTCTTGAAGGTAATACATAAATCAAAATTTCAACTGTCATATGCTTAGTTTTACCCAATATCTATCTCCCACAAACCATTCTGATCATTCTGTTAAATTGTTGATCAATCCGGGAGAAATTGAAAATGTGATGGGAGTTTCGTAGTTTTGTATATGTCAATAATAAAAATATGATAAATTGAAAATCTTTCAAAGATACATCTACCTCTTTGTGCTTTTTATCTTTGTCTTATAAATATTTTTATTCGAGACGTCAAATATGGTACAGGACATTTTCATATACTACTCAACAAAAGAAACGACACACAGATTTGATCAAAAACGATATTTTACTTTCTGACGGAAAACCATGTATTTTTGGTAAGTAACATTTTACATTATGCCCAAAATATGTCTCCTAAAACTCCTGACCCATATCGGGTCACGGTCAAGGTCATTATCCGGTTCTGTTTGCATGCGTAATGAGGGAGTATATACATGTCTTCCGTTTACCAAATCGTCACATTTTTTAACCGGACGAATTATTAATCCTTTGTTATGACCGCCACGAGCTCCTCTTGCCTATTTACCGTTTTCAAATTTCGTTCTCGCAAGTGTAAAACGTATCGCACGATCTAAACGTTGCGACCTCTCACGGGACCTACTGCGCTTCTCTGCTTTAGATAAATCATTATTCTTTAGTTTGTTTTTTTTCACATCACAATGTATTGTGAGAGCAGAAATCATCATCGGCGGTCTGGCCGTGCTGAGACATTGTTCATATTTATTTTGAATTGAAAAGGGCATCAAAAAGATAGATTATGTTCCAATTTTTAAATGGCAAATTGTTTACCTGATGAAGTGTCCCAATTGTTGACATCAAACAATTTAAATTTTCCATCTGTTAACGGCAAACTCGATCATCGGATGAAAAATTACCTGTGTATCATTTCTTTTGACGAAAAGTATATATTAAACGTACAGGAACTTTGTTATATTTTTTCTATTTTTTAGTAATGGATCAATGTCTTTGATGTTCATTCCAGAGTTTTTTCCAGTGCAGTAGATAGCAGTACTGTGCTGACTAAAGACCCATTTTATTTGGAAACTTTTTTTTAGATTTTATTTGTTTTTTATAGTCAGGCTTTTACAATATCCCCAGTATTCACCACCTGACAAGGGTGTTTTGGGGTGTACATTATATAAACATCGTAAATTGAGAATTATTTGACTATGTTTTTATAATAAATTTTTAAAAAAGCATAATTTAAGCATATCAAAAACATATATTCCCCCCCTCTCTCTCTCACACTCTCAGATCTTTTTCTCGTGTCTATTCATTTACAAAATGTAAAATCACTTGCAAGTACTATATAAATTGAAACATGTAGACTAAATTTCTAAATATAAAATTAAGTAAATATCTGTGTAAGAGGCATCCACCTCATTTGAAAATTTATCATTTTATTTTTTTCCTTTGTAATGCATTCCTGTAAATGATACAAATAATTTAGTTTTGATTTTAATTCAGTTATATTTGGAAATTTTTCTCTTAATTTGCAATGGTAAATGTAATTTTTAACAACTATAGTCAAATAATTAAAAAAAAGATGTCTCAGAAATATAACCTAAAATTATGCCCTTTTTTCCAGTTCAAAATTAGTATAGAAGTTTTTGAAATGTTGTAAAATAATATCCCAAAAACATTTTACCACTTCAAAATCAAAAAACAGGTGTTCAATAGTCTCTACTTCTGTTCTACAGAATGTACAAGACTTTGTGTCTTCCAAATGAATTTTATATAGAAATTTGTTTGTAGGAAGAATTCTATGTAGTATTTCATATTGAAATGTAGTAAGATATGTTTGTTTGCTTATTTTTTTCAATAAAATAAAATAATTACACCAATTTGCAATTTCACATCGTAAACTTTCTTCCCATTTTTCAAATTTTTCGACAGGTGCATAAAAACTTTATCTCTAAGATCTTTATAAATAAACTTTGGTTTCTTTACCTCCAGTAAAGATTTAAAAAAAGAGTCCCCTGCTTCAAAATTTCCCAAAACAATGTTACCAATATTAATTCTTATATATTCTTTAAATGATTTTGGTATTCTCGATAGTAAACTGTAATATTTCATAAAATTCCTAGTTATTAAAAGATCTTTAATTGAATCAAAATTATAAAAATCTTTTCTTACAGAGTCTATGATATCATACAGATATTGTACACCATGATTCTTCCATCTAATATAAAATGAAAATTCTTCACAAGGAATAAAATTCAAAATATCTAAAGACAATATATCTTTTAAATTCATTTTAGTGACAGGTTTTGACATTGATAAACTAAGAAACAAATCTCTCTAAAAAAGATTTGATAACTTAAGGGCTACTTCATTAATTTTTTCTTTTTGAAATTCAAAAACTCTTTCACCTCCATATTCATATAAATTTTCTAACAAGATCTTCTGCCATGGACTTGCAAGATTACTAAAAATTCTTCTAATCCAATCAAGTTTTAAGTAAGAAATAAATTAGGGTAAATGAACCATATTAAGTCCACCCTTATCAAAATCTCCCACCAATGTATTTCTCTTAATTCTGTCTGTTTTTCCATTCCATATAAATTTATAATACATTGAATTCATCTCATTTAACTTATTTTCCTGCAAGTTTGGCAATGATGTAAAGAGGTGAACAAGTTTTGGAATTGCTTATGTTTTCACAACTGTAATTTTACCCATCGGGTGTCTTATAAGAAGCAGGAGATGCTGACTCTACCGGTGCACCTGATCTCACCCATGGTTTTATATTGGGTCCGTGTTGTTCATCTTTGTGTGTGAGTGTCTTCATTTTTCTTTTCTGTGCTGTACCCATGTTGTGTCTCTGTTTTTTCTGCCTTTTTTGTTTCTGGTGTTGCCATTGTCCTTGGATTGTTCGCTTTTAGATTGACAGTTCGGTTCTCACTTACTTTATTATATGTGGAAGTACTAATTTTAGCCTACTTGCCAATGATGATGATGCAATTTTTAAATCGGTGTTTAGAAGACTTATAGGTCTCCAATTGCTCATAAAACGCCTATCTTTACCCTCCTTTGGTATACGTGTTATAAAACTTTGATATTGAAATACCGATAAATGTCCCGATTCATAACCATAATGTAAAGAGCGAAACAAAAAAGGACCCAAATTTTTCCAGAAGAATTTATGAAACTCAACTGTAAATCCGTGTGAGCCTGGACTTTTCCCATTAGACATATTTTTTAGAGCATGTGAACATTCTTCAAAAACAAGTTTTTTATGGGAGTTCACACTGTCAGTACTTTGATTTTTCGTGTTGTCTTGTATATCATACTGTAAAATTTTAGTTTTGTCTTTGTTAGAGATGTTTGTGATACCGATTTGTCCTTGTGATAGAGTGAATACTACGTAGTTTACAAAAGATTTACAAAATTTTACTGTGGTACTGTTTGAGGGTTAGAGAAGTAACATGTGCCATGGATTTCAATTGGTTTTGTCTAAGGGTTAGAAAATGACATTAACCAATCCGCTACCAAACAGATATTTCAAAACAATATGTGCCTCACTGATAGTGTGACGAGTGTCGCTAGCGGGGCAGGACATGCTTACCCTACCGGAGCATCTGATGTCACTCCCGGTTTTCATGGGAGTTCACACTATGAGTGCCTTAGTTCTTAATGTTATCTTTTTATTTCCGTGCATTGTAGCTATCTCACGTCCTTGTTTTGTCTTTGTTTTTATCTGTTACCGTTTTGCCATGTCTTTGGACTTCGATTTTTGTAGTCATCACTTCCCATGTTCCTTCGGTATTTTACTGCCGTTGTCACCTTCACAGCTTTCTTTTTGATCATCTGTTAATTTAATGTTGTGGTTAACAAAGGACTGTTTTAAGTTACCAGCTTTCTTTGAGGAATAAAGATCCGAATAAAACTTTTGTTGTTATTCTAAGATATTGAACTGATCAGAAATATGATTACCATCATCATCTATTAACTCTGTGATTAACTTTTTAACAGAATACTTCTTCTCTAATTTACAGAAATATTCTGTACATTTTTCACCATTTTCATGCCAGTTTGCACGGGACCGAAGCAACAAACCTGATATAAGATTATCTCTTCTCTTTTCAAAGTCATTCTTTTTTCTATTTAAAACTTCAAAAATATTTTCATCTGAATTACTGTTTAATTTATTTTCCAATTCTTGAATCTCAGTCTCAAGTTTTTTATATGACTCTTTTTGAGTTTTTGATTTTTTAATACTATGTTCAATGGAGATGCTTCTAATTTTCATTTTTAACATTTCAAAAAAGAATTGATCATTAGATTTCAATTTAACCTCGAAAAAATTTTCACTATCTCCTGATAAAAAGTATTCATCAATAGTATCTTAAAATACATTGTTTCACTTTCTCAACATATTAAGTATCATATAAAAGCTGCGAGTTAAACTTCCAATAGCCCTTGCCTCGTTTTACAATACTAGCAGTAAAAGTGAAAGAGATTGCCGAATGACCAGTTCTATATCCGGGAATAATTTGTGTTGTTTTCATTAACGAAAGCATGTTCTCTGAAACAATAAAATAATCAAGGCGACTTTGTCTTACAGGAGTAGATTGGCGCCATGTATATCTTCTGGCCTCAGGAAAACAAACTCTCCAGGGATCTACCAGTTCTAAGGAATTTTTAATTTCCTCAATTTTATTATTTGAGTTAATATTTCTGTTATGTTGAATATTAAAATTATCAATACTATAATCCTGAACAACATTTTAGTCACCACAAAATAACACACTACTATTCTTTATATTAACAACCTTTTGAAAAATATCTTGGAAAAAATTTGGTTCATCTGTATTATAAACATAAAGAGTGACAAATGTCATTCTTTGTTCATAAAGAATCAAATCTAAAATAATATACCGACCATTTAAATCAATAATAGAATTATGTACAGTGTAATCCAACCCCTTGCGAAACATGATACATACTCCAGCACTTCTGTTAGTATGGTGACTAAAATAACATTTCCCTCTCCATTCATCCTCCCATTTCGTCTCATCCTCCTTAGAACTGTGAGTTTCCTGAAGACATACTACGGAAGCTTTTTTATCTTTGATCCAAGAAAAAATATCAGTCCTTTTTTTCACAGTAGAACTTAAACCTCTTACATTCATGGAAAAAACACAAACATTAGTCTCTATTAATAAGTTAGTTAAGCAAATAATATAAAATATGTATTAGCAAGTGACACAATAACATAATAACAACACTCACACACACACACACACACACACACACACACACACACACACACACACACAATCATTCTATCTAAAGATGACACATTGATAAATTTCATTTAATGACAAATCTAAATTACATCAGTTTGGCATTATATATGTATACAAAATGAATATATTAACAATGGAAAAAAAACATCAAGACATATTCTAGTAATAAATGCATATCATTTCACAGCTTTATAACTATATCAGTTTCTAATGTTTTTTTCCTTCTTGCAACGTCCTTTTGCTCTTCATTTCGGATCAATTGTGAATTCTCTCTATCAGACTTTATAACCTTATGTTAATGGTCTTCGACTTATTTTGATACAAAAAGAAATGTTTTGGGAATTTACAATATCTATATTTGAACATTCTGCTTGAAAATAAAGAGTTTCTCCTTCTTTCAACTTCTTTCCATATCTGATTTTGACACTTTGCTTCAATCTTGTAGGGAACATGTTTTGCATCAGACTTTACATCTTTTGAGTTTGGTATTCATAATCTTTCAATTCGACCCGCACTGAAAAGACGAAGTGGTCGAAACCTGTGTGCAGAAATTAAGTTATAAATGACAATGCTGGCGGCTCGCGTGTGTAATTAGCAGGGTAAAGCGGTTATAAAAATAAAAATTTTCAAAATAGAAGTTATCTGGTCAAGATAAAGAAAATACATTTAAATCAATACCCTACTAGAAAGTCACTGGGTCGATGCCTCTGCTGGTTGACTGTTAGTCCCCTAGGGTATTCACAGACACAGTAGTTAGTACTTCGGTGCTGGCCCGAAACCGATTTCATTTGGAAACTTTCAATATCTAATTTTACAACAAACTAAGGAGTATTGGTAATTTGTTCTCTATCAGATTTCAGTTTAGGGGTTTCCAAATGGTTTAATTTGATCTGCACTGAAGAGACATAAGTCTTATCGAAATGTCCACATGCAGAAGTTAAATTCACAGTGACTTCGGTATTTATTTAATTGTTACCACTTGGTCGATGCCTCTGCTAGTGGACTGTTAGTCCCCTAGGGTATTCACAAGCCCAGCAGTCAGTACTTCGGTCTTGACCCGAAAACCGATTCTATTTGGAAACTTGCAATATCTAAATTTTTGTTATTTATTACAACTGGGCCAATGCCACTGCTAATGGACTGTAAGTTCCCCCGAGGGTATTCACCAACCCTGAAGTCAGTACTTCGGTGCTTGGCCGAAAACCTATTGTATTTGAAAACATGCAAAATGTAAAATTAAGAGATATTTTTTAAAACCTAAGGAATATTTCCCTCGTGCATAGCTCTGTCTTTAGCTGATTTTGGTTTTCCTTTTTGTATTCTTTTGGTAATTTTTTTCTCTATCAGATTTTAACATATTTCGGTTTATGGATTTCCAAATGTTTTGATTTGATCTGCACGGAAAAGACATAATCTGTCGAAACGCGCATATGCAGGAACTAAATTCACATTATTTTTATTCTGTACGGATTAAACCAAACTTGGTCTTAGAGTTAGTGGCCTACCTGTATTGGCTTTTATTTGTATGTTTATTATACTATAGGGAAACGGGATAGAGAAATGGGAGGTTTGGGTACCCATGAACCGGTTTAACCCTACCGCTGGCTGTTGCCAGTGCCGGTACCAAGTCCGGCTATCCCGAGTTCCTATCGTTATCTATGTTTGTCTTTTGTCATTTTATTGTTTTTCTTGTGCAATTCCTTGGTTGATTTTGACATGTGATTGTAATGTTCGGCCATTGTAAGTGTTTCTTGTTATCTTTCTTTCATTAATTGAGTACAATGATCCATCGTTATATTTGTCCTCTTTACTGGCGGTAATCACTTATCACCAACTATTCTGAAGGTCCATTTCTGAAGATTACATAGAGTTTTTTTTCTTATTTATTCCCTCATTTTATCGCCCCCTTAACTAATAGATAAAAAAATATATCGCCACCTTAACTAATAGATAAAAACAAAATCCTGGTCCTACAAGTGGCGACAAATCGAGAGTGCACTGTACTTGCTAACTAATGATATCATTGTGTCATGAAAAAAAAATCGCAAGAGCAATGAGCAGTTTTTGTAAAGGAATTTCTATGTATAATTTTAGTACATTTAGTTTAATTTTCTAAAAAAAGTTTTTCAACAGATTAAAGAAAAATGTATTTTCATAGAGACCAATGTTAAACTATGTTAATTGCTAGAGGCCATAACTTCTGTAAATGTTTTTGGAATGACATGAGCCTTTTTTGTTAAGGACCTTCCGTACAAAAATGTCTTAAAGGTTTGGATGAATTTGGTTCAGGGATCTGAGAGGAAATAATCAAAATATGAGTTACCCTTAATTCAAATGTTACGCTATATTCTGCGCTGGCACAGAAGTTTTTGCTGCAATCCTTGTCAAGGACTTCCCATATATTGTTCAAATAAAGTACAGCTTAATTTACTTCAACTGTCTCCGAGCAGATGAGAAATTTTTTTCTAATGTTTATCTATGTTCCGCGCTGGCAGTATGGCAGTCATATTTTTTATTGGATTGGAACGAAATGTACAGTTATTGAGAAGAATGCTCTTTACAACATTCCTGTTGAATTTTGTTAATTTGAATCAGTGGTTTCAGACAAGATGATTTCAATTTCGTTTAGGGTCAATATTTAACTGTGCACCGTGCTAGCGACAATGTTACTCATCAACTCAAAACGAAATGAGATAACCCAGGCTTTTCTTTTCTTTCCATTTTTCAATTCGACATTGAAAGGATATGGGGTAAATGCACAAAAATACAAAAAAATGCATGATGAAGCCAAATAACGGAAGTTGTTCTTTACTTTAAGTCACTATGAGACCTTTAACAATGAGCTATGTTCATATTAAATACTAGTAGTATAGTACAATTTAAATTTCGATTTCGAAGCAGGTTACAGTACTGTGCAACGTAGCCCTTACCGTTTGACGAACGCGAAACGGATTGCTGACGGGACGCGAACGGATTGCTGACGGGAACGTGACGGGACGGGACTGGACGAATCGATTCACGTCCATTACAGTTCACGTCCAGGTACTCGTCATTTGAAGTATACAATTCGTCAATTGACGAGAGAGGACTCGTCATTTAATGATATGCAAAAAAATCAATAAATTAATAGATAATTGAAATTTTCCAATGAAACGAAACGAATTCAATCGTGATAACCCTTTAACATTGACATTGACTGGGAACAGTTTATACTTTAGTTTGATATAAAAGAATGCATTAATTGAAAATCAAAAGTAAAATTTCCCTTATTTTGATAAGAACTCCACGAAAAGGAAGAAAATGATAAAAAAATATCAATCAATTTTAATGGAATATCCGGGAATCTAATGATCATTTTTGTCATTTCAAATAGACTGGTCAGAGGAAAACTTTCCTTTTACAAATTATTTTGTTCAAAATCCATGAAAACGTGAAAAAAGATCACTTGAAATTCTTCATTTAGTCATTACAAATGTACCCGTCAGTGCGGAACTTTTAAATATTATTTTCTTAAAAATTCCATGAAAATGAAGAACTTTAATAAAAAAAATTACTGAAGAATCTTCATTTCACTCATCAAATATACACCGGTCAGTGTGAAACTTTCCTTTTACATATTATTTTGCAAAAAAATCCATGAAAATGAAAAAATGTAGAACAAAATTACTTATAAATCTTCATTTTAGTCATTACATATACACCGGTCAGTGCTAAACTTTCCTTTTACATATTATTTTGTTAAAAATTCCAGGAAAATGAAAAAATATAGAAAACAATTATTTATGAATCTTCATTTTAGTGATTACATATACAACTGTCAATGCGAAACATTCCTTTTACACATTATTTTGTTAAAAATTCCATGAAAATGAAAAAATGTGATAAAAAATTACTTATAAATCTTCATTTTAGTGATTACATATACACCGGTCAATGCGAAACTTTCCCTTTACACATTATTTTATAAAAATTCCAATATAATGAAAAAATGTGATCAAAAATGACTCATGAATCTTCATTTTAGTCATTACATAAACACCGGTCAATGCAAAACTTTCCTTTTACACATTATTTTGTTAAAAATTCCAAGAAAATGAAAAAATGTGATAAAAAATGACTTATGAATCTTCATTTTAGTCATTACATATACACCGGTCAATGCGAAACTTTCCTTTTACACAATATTTTGATAAAAATTTCATGGAAATTAAAAAATGTAATGAGAAATTATTTATGAATCTTCATTTTAGTGATTACAAATACATCGGTCAATACGAAACATTCCTTTTGCACATTATTTTGTTAAAAATTCCATGAAAATGAAAAAATGTGAGAAAAAATGACTTACGAATCTTCATTTTAAACATTTCATATACACCGGTCAATGCGAAACTTTCCTTTTACACATTATTTTGATAAAAATTCCAATATAATGAAAAAATGTGATAAAAAATGACTTATGAATCTTCATTTTAGTCATTACATATACACCGGTCAATGCGAAACTTTCCTTTTACACATTATTTTGTTAAAAATTCCATTATAATGAAAAAATGTGATAAAAAATTACTTATGAATCTTCATTTTAGTCATTACATATATACCGGACAGTGAGGAACTTTCCTTTTATACATTATTTTGTTAAAAATTCCATGAAAATGAAAAAATGTGATAAAAAATTACTTATGAATCTTCATTAAAGTCATTACATATATAACATTCAATGCAAAACATTCCTTTACAAGATTATTTTGTTAAAAATTCCTTGAAAATGAAAAAAATGTAATAAAAAATTAGTTATGAATCTTCATTTTTTTCATTACATATACACCGGTCAGTGCAAAACTTTCCTTTTGCATATTATTTTGTTAAAAATTCCATGATAATGAAAAAATTTGATAAAAAATGACTTATGAATCTTCATTTTAGTCATTACATATACACCGGTCAATGCAAAACTTTCCTTCAACACATTATTTTAATAAAAATTCCAATATAATGAAAAAATGTCATAAAAAATGACTTATGAATCTTCATTTTAGTCATTACATATACACCGATCAATGCGAAACTTTCCTTTTACACATTATTCTTTAAAAATTCCATTTAAAAAAAAAATGTGATAAAAAATTACCTATGAATCTTCATTTAAGTCATTACATATATACCGGACAGTGAGGAACTTTCCTTTTATACATTATTTTGTTTAAAATTCCATGAAAATGAAGAATGTGATAAAAAATTACTTATGAATCTTCATTAAAGTCATTACATATATACCGTTCAATGCAAAACATTCCTTTACAAGATTATTTTGTTAAAAATTCCATGAAAATGAAAAAAAATGTAATAAAAAATTACTTATGAATCTTCATTTTTTTCATTAAATATACACCGGTCAGTGCAAAACTTTCCTTTTGCATATTATTTTGTTAAAAATTCCATGATAATGAAAAAATGTGATAGAAAATTACTTATGAATCTTCATTTAAGTCATAAAATATATACTGGTCAATGCAAAACTTTCCTTTACAACATGATTATGTCAAATATTCCATGAGAATGAAAAAAGGTAGAAAAAAATTAATTATGAATCTTCATTTTAGTCATTACATATATACTGGTCAGTGCAAAACTTTCCTTTTACAAATTATTTTGTCAAAAATTCCATGAAAATGAAAAAATGTGATAAAAATTTACTTAAGAAACCTCATTTTAGTCATTACATATACACAGGTCAGTGCCAAACTTTCTTTTTACACATTATTTTGTAAAACATTCCATTAAAATGAAAAATTGTAATAAAAATTACTTATGAATCTTCATTTAAGTCATTAAATATATAACGGTCAGTGCGAAACTTTCCATTTATACATTATTTTGTTAAAAATTCCATGAAAACGAAAAAATGTGTAAAAATGACTTATGAATCTTCGTTTTAGTCATTACATATACACCAGTCAGTGCGTAACTTTCCTTTTACACATTATTTTAATAAAAATTCCATGAAAATGAAAAAAATGTGATAAAAAATGACTAATGAATCTTCATTTTAGTCATTACATATACACCGATCAATGCGAAACTTTCTTTTTACATATTATTTTGATAAAAATTCCATGAAAATGAAAAAATGTGATAAAAAATGACTTATGAATCTTCATTTTAGTCATTACATATACACCGATCAATGCGAAACTTTCCTTTTACACATTATTTTGTTAAAAATTCCATTATAATAAAAAAATGTGATAAAAAATTACTTATGAATCTTCATTAAAGTCATTACATATATACCGTTCAATGCAAAACATTCCTTTACAAGATTATTTTGTTAAAAATTCCATGAAAATGAAAAAAATGTAATAAAAATTACTTATGAATCTTCATTTTTTTTCATTAAATATACACCGGTCAGTGCAAAACTTTCCTTTTGCATATTATTTTGTTAAAAATTCCATGATAATGAAAAATGTGATAGAAAATTACTTATGAATCTTCATTTAAGTCATAAAATATATACTGGTCAATGCAAAACTTTCCTTTACAACATGATTATGTCAAATATTCCATGAGAATGAAAAAATGTAGAAAAAAATTAATTATGAATCTTCATTTTAGTCATTACATATATACTGGTCAGTGCGAAACTTTACTTTTACACATTATTTTGTCAAAGATTCCATGAAAATGAAAAAATATGATAAAAATTTACTTAAGAAACTTCATTTTAGTCATTACATATACCCAGGTCAGTGCCAAACTTTTTTTTACACATTATTTTGTAAAACATTCCATTAAAATGAAAAATTGTCATAAAAATTACTTATGAATCTTCATTTAAGTCATTAAATATATAACGGTCAGTGCGAAACTTTCCATTTATACATTATTTTGTTAAAAATTCCATGAAAACGAAAAAATGTGATAAAAATGACTTATCAATCTTCATTTCAGTCATTACATATACACCAGTCAGTGCGAAACTTTCCTTTTACACATTATTTTGATAAAAATTCCATGAAAATGAATAAATGTGATAAAAAATGACTTATGAATCTTCATTTTAGTCATTACATATACACCGATCAATGCGAAACTTTCTCTTTACATATTATTTTGAAAAAAATTCCATGAAAATAAAAAAATGTGATAAAAAATGACTTATGAATCTTCATTTTAGTCATTACATATACACCGGTCAATGCGAAACATTCCTTTTACACATTAGTTTGATAAAAATTCCATGAAAATGAAAAAAATGTGATATAAAAAAATGACTTATGAATCTTCATTTTAGTGCTTACATATACACCAGTCAATGCGAAACTTTCCTCTTATACATTATTTTGATAAAAATTCCATGAAAATGAAAAATGTAATAAAAATTACCTATGAATCTTCATTTTAGACATTACATATACACCGGTCAGTGCGAAACTTTCTTTTTACATATTATTTTGTTAAAAATTTCATAAAAATGAAAAAATGTATAAAAAATACTTATGGATCTTCATTTTAGTCATTACATATACACCGGTTAGTGCGAAACTTTTCTTTTACACATTATTTTGTTAAAAAATCCATGAAAATGAAAAAAATATGTGATAAAAAATTTCTCATTGGAAATCTGCCAGCCAGTGAAAACTTTTTCTAAAAATGAATAATTAAAAGTTAGTCATTACAAATGCACCGATCAGTGAGGAATTTTCCCTTTACACGTTATTTCATTTAAACTCGATGAAAATGGCAAATTTTGATGAATAACACCCGTCAATGCAGCAGTTCCTTTCGACCTTTATAAAATTAAAGACTCTATGAAAATGAAAAAAATATGAGTGGCAATTATTTATTAATAGCAAAAAGATTCATCTGTTGCGATGATCGATGTACCGATCGTGTATACACTGAGTGAAACGAATCTATATTTCGCAAAATCTTTAACCCGAGACATCACGTGATATATGGACGAATCTGGACGCGAGTTGGACGAATAGGGATCTCGTCATCCGTCACGTTTCACGTCAATTGACGGGTTGGACGAATAACAAGTCGTCACGTTAATTGACTGATCGCTGACTGACCGGTGACTGCTCCCTGACGAACGGATGACGGGTGACTGATCGTTTTTTCTGTAAGGGCTACGTTGCACAGTACTGTATCAAAAATGTGTTCCCACAGGGCCTAATTCTAGATATTGATCTATTCTGGCTGCCATGTTTTTCGTCGGATCAGTATGCAATGAGCAACTTAAAAAGACTTTCCATTCAATATTTCTGTATAGTTAATTGCTTCAGGGGTTTAGGAGAAGATATCAAAATATAATTTTCCCATAAGGTATTAGCTCAATGTTAAATTATATTACACTTTGGCAGCCATGCATTTTGGCGAATAATTCCAGTTCAGTTAAATTTGCTTCAATATTTTCAGAGTAGATGATGAAAATTACGTTTTAAACAGATCAAAAGGAAATGAGCCATCATTATAAACGACTCCCTAAAGATAATCCCTATAAAGTTTGGCTGAATAAGCTTGAGGGACTTCAGTGGAAATGATCAAAGTATGATTTTTATGTGCATAGAATGTTTAACTGCATTCTGTGTCGGTGGGCATGTTCTTTGTCGTGTATACTTTTTTTGTAAAAATCTAACCGGAAAAGTTTTCTTGAAATTGTTTCAACAATTTTGGAGACGATGATGATGAAAATTATGTTTCTCCAGTAGATCCCCAATGTTAAAATATATTCCACTCTAGCGGCTACGTTTTTGTCAGATAATAACGCATCACAAAAAAGTTGCTGTAAATTTAGTTTTTGAATTTGGCCATGTCTCTTAGGCAATTATTGTACAAAAAAACTTTCTTAATGATTGACGGAAATGTACAAATGTATAGCTATTAAATTGCAAGCAACCTTACAGGGGTTTGAAGAAGGATATCAAGTCCGATTTAGTTTTAACGATGCATTTTCCTGAGGGTTCAGCCTCGTTAAAATCTCCTTAATGAATAATTCTAAAAAAATACCGTATGAGTGAATTTCTTTATTGATTTATATTATACAGTGACCCTGTCAAAATGGCGTAAAAAATGTGTACCTAAAACAAGTATTTTTCAAGAAGTGATAAATTAAAATGTTTTACCAAAGTTTGGGGTAGGGGTAATGAAAATTATTTTTCAAGAAAAGTTTGCATGTTATTTACATATTATCTTTTCTAAGTTCTTAAAAATAAAATTGTCCAACTATTTAAAAAAATAGTGAGTTTTGACTACTGGGTTGATGGGAAATTTCGACAATCTTTATTAATACAGATTTATCAAATTTGGTAAAAAATATTAGTGATCTTCCTTGAGATTAATGAGATCTAAAAATCTGGTAACTTTGACAGAAAACATAATGCTAGAAATAGATATTTGTGCCCCAAATGGCCAAACATAGGTTAAAATTGATGAAAATTGCACAAAAAGTAACGGGCACATTGTTTTCTTTTCAAAAATGATTTTTTCAGGGTCTTCGCATTTTAAAATTAATATAAGAAAGATAACAGGAAACACCTACAATGGCCGTAAACCACAATCACATGCCACAATCCACCAGGGAACCGCACGAGAAAAACAATAAAATGACAAAAGACAAACATGGACAACGATAGGAACTCGGGATAGCCGGACTTTGTACCGGCACTAGCAAGAGCTAGCGGTAGGGTTAAACCGGTTTATGGGTACCCAAACCTCCCCTTTCTTTATCCCGTTTACCTATAGTATAATAAAACATACAAAGTAAACTCAATACAGGTAGACTACTAACTCCAAGACCACAATCTTGAGAAGGAAAGAAAAAGACAAAACGTAATTCAGAAAGATGGGTCGAGGAGTACTCGCCGCTAAAGAATACAGTTTGGGAAAAAACTTAATACAGGTAAATTTTGAACCCTCTGGAGAATACACCCATAAGTATATACGTTAACTACAAGCAGAGCCGGAGATCCGAACACTAGAGTGTTTCTGGGTTGATGTTTTTTAAAAAAAGAAAACACAAACAATTTCTTGTTTAGACTGTTCTATTGTTGGCTTGTTTCTTTAGTTATAGCCGAAAGCCGATTCTATTTTGAAACTTGCAATATCTAAATTTTTGTAAATTTTGTTGAAAACTAAGGAATATCTCCCTCATGCAAAGCTCTGTCCTTAGCTAATTTTGGCTTTATATTTAGATCATATTGGTTATTTGTTCGTTATCACTTTTTTAACATCTCTGAGTTTATGGTCTTCCAAACGTTTCGATTTTATCTACACTAAAGAATGCGAATATGCAGAAATACAATTCACAGTGACTTCGGTTTTTTGTTTTTTACAGCCTTTGAACACAAAACCACTTAATACGGCGGATTTTAGTGAAACGATTTCATCATAGATATTGATAAAATCTCCTAGTTTGAAAAGCGAGTACACAATAAGCTGAACCGCTTACTATATCTAAGAAACGTCATCCATCCCAATATATACATATTGTTGATAAAATCAAAGGAGTAGAAAACAACAATCGCTAAGGCCCTCTTCCAAAAAGAGAGAAATTGGTCAAGACATGACATGATGGTTTGACCATTATGCGCGGTTTAAATTTATGCAGGGTAGAATTTCAAGTATTCAATTCAAATTTAGTTTTCAAATTTAGAATAATTTGTATAATTCTTTGATAATATTATATGTACCAAATACTTCAAAGAGAAAGTTGAATCTGTTTAATTTGAAGATGCTTTTGAAGTTACTATGAATCCATATACGAACATATGGAAAAAAATGGCTGATATATCGAAGACGAACTATACACATATAATTCCACGACACTTTTCACCACTCTCCTCCTGGATACTACTGTTCCTCAACAATCACACGTTTCTTCTCGAGCTATTAGTACCCATGTTTTGTCAGAAATACTATCTCTTTAAAAGCACTTTGGAATGCAAATAATAAAAAAAAAGAAAAAAAAATAACAAAGAAAGGGTGTTGTAGCAAGTCATTTAACGTAATTTATTCATAGCATTCTTCAAAAACTACTTTGTTCGGACTATTAGGGAAACTATTGATATTTTACTTCTAGCACATTAAAGGGGATTCTCACTGAATTGTAGCAGTCTCAGCAATGATATTTTTTTAATCAAAATGGACTACTTTCAATATAGTTGAATTGCAGCAGTACATGTATTAAAAAAGATCACATTTGAAGCAAAATTGACTTCTTTAATGATAGGTTTACACTGCCGATCAAAGCAACTCGACTGAACTCGACCTATGAATATTCATTAATATTCAACGATCGGGACACTGATCTTGAATGCTCTTGTTTGGACTACTAACCAAATCGGGGCGATCTTACTAACTCTGCTGAACTCGAGCTGTGTTAAAAAAAAACGTCAAAAATATTGTGTAGAGGTCGTGTGCATTTTAAGACGAGAACAGGTCGGAATCTATCGGGGTCTAATCGAGGTAGTCTTGAAGAGGTCGAAAAGGGATCGGTCTTGATCGAGTTTCAAAATTTTAGCCGATCATGCCGATTTCTACCCGACTTTAACTCATTCGCTTCTCGATTTATGCAGAAGTACTCGATCATTACTCGACTAACACGATTCTTTCTTTTTTCCTATACAAGATCTTCCCAACCATTACCCGATTTTTTCCCGACCTGTATCCGACTTTTACTCGACAACTCAAGACCTTTACTCGATTTAACACGACAGCAAGTCATCTTTTTACAATAGCAGAACATCAGGCTTTCAAGAGCCTCAGTCTCTCAATAGGGCCTTACTTAAGTTTTAAAGGAGCCATCCTATGCACTCAAATGACTATTGTGATCAAGTTTGTATATGATCATCTTTGATAGGATGAGAATCTGCCGGATAGTATCTAAAGTTGGAACCAGCCAGGGCTCTTGTTTTTAATTTTGGCCAATTGGCAAAGTAGTTGCAGAGTAGAAAGTATTTGAATGGATATCTAAGGTGGGTCGAATATAAAATTATGTTCCCCTATGTGGGCCATCTTAAATTTAATGCAGACAAACTAGATACTATTTTGAAATTGGAACATTCAAGGACTATTTTGACAAATTTTGGCTGCAATTGGTCCAGTGAAAATCTTTCTGGTACAATGTTTGACTCTGTCCCTCTTTGGCAGTCTTCTTGTATTATATTATTCTAGGGGTTTCAGATGTAGCGTTGAAATGAGTTTTCCCCTAAGATCAAGTACATTCCCAGTTGTATTAGATAAGAAGCGGACATGACGGTTTTTTGCACATTGAACCAACCGAGGTCTATCTGGACTAGGCGGTTTTTGGTAGAATATATTTGAATGCAAAGTTCATGGACAACGGACACAAAATAATGGCAAAAGCTCAATTATCAGGATTGTAGAACAGAATATTAGATTATGCATGCTACTAGTATAATTTAAGGATGACGTGCAGAGAGCTTAAATTGAATCGACTATAGCAATGCCGACAAAATTTGAAATTGACAACAAGATGTACCCAATATACACACTCCAGGAACAGATTCACTGAATACATGAATTCAAGAATAAAATATTGTTATTTCCGAGCAGGTTTGTACTCTTATCACAAGATATAATTCAAGCTAAATTACACCAGAAAAATGCGATTTTAACATGTACTAGAAGATAAAAAAAGATTCTTTTAGATTTGGACCGGGAAAATGTCGTACCCAACGGGCAGCCGCTCGCCATTTGCACCTTCTAAAGACCGGATTATTCTACAGAAAGCAGGTTTAAGGCTATACATGGAAACTACTGTAAATCTAGTTACCAACGATATCTTGTGATGATATGTCTTCTGTTTTATGTATCAGATTAGTCCTACATGTAATGACAGGAAAAATGCACAGTCGCATTCTGACGCATGTTGAGAAGGATGGCCTGCAAGTATGTTAAAGCGAACATTCATTTCTCTGTAATGGTGACTTTGAGGCATTTGCTATTTTATAACCCAAACTATGCGTCTTTTGTGTCAGACCCGCCTTCTCTACTACTCTAGATCTATCACAGGTATATCATCTTTTCTTTAAATCATCACCCACATGGGCCACAAATTTTGCTGCTCTTCCACCATGCTGAACTGTACCCTATATTTTCACATTTTACCCCCATATATACAAACGTACTACCAGGACAAACTCGAGCACACTCCACTATTTCACGATCTTCTCCCGACCAGGTCTAGTCAAACGAACACAAATCGGGCTCTGATCTGGCTCAATCTGACAAAGTCTGGTTGGTCGAATGAGGGTCGAGCATAAGTCGTACGTGAATCGTAAAGAGATCGAGAATGGTCGAGCGTTAGTGGTATTAAATAGGGTAAAGGTCGAGTGGAGGTCTTGAGCTAGCTCGATCAATGAATTATATGACGTTGATCGGGATAAAACAGCATGGTCGAGTTGATCGAGTTGGTTTGATCCGTGAAGTAAACCTAGCATAAGATAGACAAAATTGTAGCAGTCGTTGCGATGATCCTTTTTCAACTTAACTATGTCTAGATATATCAAAATTAACAGTCTCAACCATATTTTTTTTTCACAAAAAAATTGCTATATAAATATAGACTGATTGTAGCGATCCCAACGATAATATATACTTTTTCAAACAAAATTCATCAATTAAGGATATAATGAATTGTACCAATCTCGACGATGATCATTTTTTAACAAACCCGACTTTTCAAGAAACTCTGATTTGTAGCAGTCTCAACGATGCACATTTTTAACAAAAATGTATTATTTCAAAATAGACTGAATGAAGCGGTCTAAACAATGATCCCTTTTCAAGCCAAACTAAACAATCAATCTAGAAACCAACTATTCAGGTACATTGGAAACAGCAAGAAACAAGGACGCCACATAATTACGGGACAGAAAAGTATAATGAAGACACATATACAGATAGCAACACGGCCATGGGCAAAAACAGGTAGCCCGGTATAAAAAGCATCTCCTGCTTCTTATTAGACACCCAGCGTGTTGAACATGTCAACTCAGGTTGAGGAAAATAAAAAAAAAAAAACACTTAAGGGGGTAGACCTAGGGAAGGCTTAAATTTTCCACTCGTTTAATTTTTTTTTTAAATATTTTCAGTATTAAAACTACACATGTTCATGTCGACTTTAAGCAATTTTCAACAATTTTTACCGTCCCGTTTTTTGTCTAGAGGTCATCAAAGATACCCCATTTCCTCATATTATTTGGTCCGTTTAGGACTTGTTTGTGGTGTATAAAATTGGCTCTGATTAAATTTGTATTTTATTTAAAAATATTTCAAATGCAAAATTCTATAGTTTAGAGACATGTGAAAGTAAGCATCAATAGTGATAGTAAATTTAACTATTTTGAACTGAAGTGGTTGTTCTGAACAGTATAGACTGAAATTTTTACTCTATTTTGATCACTATTAAACACTTCCTGTAAAATATTCTGTCGTTTAATTTTCACGAAAAACTGAGAATAGAAAGAATACTTGTATATGTAAGATATATTAAAATCTTAGAAAATTATGATTTTTTCTTAAAGTGGGCAAAAATCAATAAAATTGCTGAATATGTGCTATGAATTACCTCCCTTGGAAGAAATCTAACTTTTACATATTTTCATTATCTTTGGACAGCATTGCAAAAATGTAGAGTAAAATGCACTCGTTATAAATATTTGGATGTTATGTATTTGTTTTCATGACAAAAAGAATATTTATTTGGTGTGTGGAAAAAAAATTACAATTTAAAAATTTTGATCATACCTATTGCAATGATTCTATTTGTTCGTGTAAGTAATAAAAAAGTGAAAAACGGAGCTAACTCCTCCTACCCCAGGTCTACTCCCTTAAGTGTAAATATGTTGTCATCTTGGAAATAAATATCCCGTAGAGGTCCACAAGATTATGATGTCGACTTACAGTGAGCTGATATATTGATGAACAGACAGAAAATATAGAATATTAAAAAAAGACCACGGGAAACATTTGAAAGGACTGAAAATACCGAGCCCATAGCACATTCCATAAAAGATAAAAAAGTAAATGCAATACAAAAGAAAAAAGGGAATTCGGAAAAATACAATTTTGTCCTTTAGGGAACAATCCAACACTTTACTTTTGTAGCATTGAATAATGAATCCATGAAGACATTAAACGTACTTTTTACACGATATTTGGTCAATACATAGGTTATTCCTGATGTATTAGAACGCGAACAAATCACAGTATCATTATTACTTGTAAGGCAAAACTAAATAAAAAATAATTTCAGCGATTAGGTCAAGGTCTGATGTCTTTGGGAAACTTGTTTTGTTATATACCCATCATACTAGGCTACCCTCGCACTACCACTGTTTTAAAATAGGATCGTGGTTATCGTAGTAAGGTCGTAGTAGACTGGTAGAACGATCAATTTTGAACATGTTAGAAAAAATTCTTAGTGCAGTCATGGTTATAATTGGTCGTAGAAGCAGAGTCGTACTAAGGTCGATGAAAGGTTGTGGTGAGGTCTTCATTATCGTGGTAATGTTGTAGTTTGATCGTGAGATGCAAATTGACAAGATTGTGCTGCAACCAAAGAACGATGCTATAACGATCGCTTATCGAACTTTCCGATTCAGCTACGAATATTAAGCGATTCCTTCACAGTACGAGTTACGATATACAAGATCTTAGTACGGTCTCACGACTACTTTATCACGACTTAACCGCTATTGGCTGTGTCATACTGCTCCGCGACCATGAAGACCTTACTACGACCTGCAAGATTTCAAGGTCTATGAAAGGTCGCGGTACGTTCGGCAAAATTAAGACATTTCTACGATGCAACTACGACCAAACTACGACCATTCCACGATCAAGTCACGTTCAGACTACAAACGCATTACGACTAAGCGAAGACTTCACTACGACCATTAAGTCCTAACTGCGACTATCACGACTGCATCAGGACTTTACTACGCTACCATCACGACTAACCCAAGATTCTATCACGACGTTACTAAATCTTACTACGATTTTACGACGAAGTCATCACAATTTTGACCAAAGTTTATATATATAACATACAATTTTCATGCAACAACATTCAACTAGAATCGCCAAAACCTGTGAGGGGACGTGGTAGGGGAGAGGCATTCAACGGCATTTTACAGTAATAGCCCACATTGTGATCGCGATGTATTTAAAGGAGGTTTGGGTACCCATGAACCGATTTAACCCTACCGCTGGCTTTTGCTAGTGCCGGTACCGAGTCCGGATGTTCCAAGTTCCTATCGTTGTTAACGTTTGTCTTTTGTCTTTTTAGTGTTTTTTTCCTGTGTAGTTACCTGCCCAGGCAGATTGTGACATGTGATTGTAATTTTCAGCCATTGTAGATGTATTGTTATCCACCTTTTCACATTTATTATACGATAACTATTGACGACAATAATGGACGAACCCACTTGTGGGAGAGTGTATTAGTGGATATTTTATCGGTTATCAATTAAATCATTTGATAGAATAAAATTTGAAATCGGGAAAACGACTATTGATAAGTAAAATAATGTATGTCCTTACGGTTTTGTATATTTCATTATTTACATTGATGCGCTATTTGTCAAAGTAGGAGTGGCCTTCCATTCTTTTAGCCGATATTTTTTCTGATTCGGGCAGTGAAAATAATTGCGAGATCAAAGAAAACTCATACAAATTATTGATAAACTGCACCCTTTTTCGTTTTCTTAATGGTACATGAAAATAATATATTAAACTGTGTTTAAAATGCCTTTTCATGCCGTATAAGGTTAATGCCGTAAACACAAACCAAACTGCATTAAAATACTTTAAACTTGGACAGTCCTGAAGTCCGGATTCCTTGAACTATGGAAAATGGTTCCTTGATTCATGAAGGTAATATATTGCATATCACCAACGCCTGCAAAAGACTCTTTTGTGCCAATTTTTACAGTCAAACGATCACACGAATTGCGACAGCTTTAAATATGCTACAGTGTTTCGCAAGTAAATATTTTATCTTCATTTTATTGTAAGTTTATAGCATAATCACGATAAAATCGGCATGAACTCGTACTTATCTATCGTATATTTCAATCGTGCTATGATCGTGGCAGGAATCAGAGCGGCCCTTATGATATCATAGTAGAATCGGAATTTTGAAAGATCGGTCAAGGGGTGATCGCCATTAAACTGTCGACAAGGTCAATGAACCTAGTCTGCAGGAAAAACATCGTCGCACTACGGAAGCAAAATCAAACTCAAAACTTCCCGAAAGTTTTGGTCAAGAATCATCGTAAATTCGGTAGACATCGAAAGTATCAGTGAGAGGCCAGTATGTGTGTAAAATTTTTAGGTCACTGGATCTCAAAGCTAGTTTTACAGATGCAATCAGAGTATCTTGTAGATATCTGCTATTACGTCCCAGCTATTCTCGATCTTTAATCAGTTTTTGGCATTTTTAACATTTCCGTAAAAACGCGGATTAGGAATGCCCATAGTAATTAGCGGTTTGCGAGTAACGCCAATGTGGGTGTAACCCCCCTTTTTGTACGCCGGATTCCGGGTATATTTAGAGAGTATTCCGTACGCCGAGGTATGGTACGCTGGATTCCAAAAAGAGTATTTCGTACGCGTACGCCGGAAATTTGGTTGCCGATTTTTTTGACATCGTGATTTTGTATGATTGCGATAAACGTATTCCGGATTCCTGTTAAATTTAGCCGGTATTCCGGATTCCAGGGGTAGGGGGGGGGGTTACACCCCCGCCAATATAAATATTAAATGTTCATATCTATAATAAAACTTCTTAAAAGTACTCAACAACTTATGAAATCTGAAACCCTGTTGTAAAAATTTGGCTGTGATATTAAGGTGACGTTCATTAGAATCGTTAAGAGTAGAACAAACGCGTGCAAATCGTACTGGCTGAGAAATATACAACCCGTAGGATATAGCTAGAGGAAGGTCGTCGTCAAGGAAAGGGAAATTAGTAATAGTGAAATCAATTCCATCCTTTTTATCGTTTATTTTACTTTCTATTTTAACAGATTCAATAATGATAGTTAGATCCAGAAAAGGGTATTATGTTGAATCATTGTTAGTGTTAATTAATTTCAGATGTTGTGGGTAACTGATGTCTACATAATCTAAAATTTCAAAAGTTAGCCGAATGCACTACGACTTCTCCACGACATTAATCTTGCGGGTCGTAGTAAGGCCTTCATAGTCGTGGCGTAGTTTGACACAGGATTTGAGAAAACAATTTGATGTTAGTCCTCTTGACTTTGGAAACACCGTTGGACGCCAATATTATAATGCAAGGTTTTTATTTTTGCTTTGTGTTTTTGCTTATGACACTTCATGTGACTTATCATTCTATTAACTTTTTTTCTGTCGCGTTCATTTCAATCGGCATAATGTTTATGTAAAATTTAATGATCTGGGACATAGCTCTTCTTCCAGGTTAGTTCAAAATTCAATATGGAAAACAAGGTAAACTAAAGAGAAAACTTGCAACTGTCCTATTAAAGATGGCCGTTCTTTACGTTTATAATATCAATGACTTAAAATCAATTTTTCAGTTTGTTACATTAGCAGCACTAAACATTGAAAGGTCAGTGTCCTTTTTTTGAGATATAAGCGGGAACCGAATCTTTTTGAAAGTTTCATTTACTTTGCATCAAGAAGACAAATCTTTGAAATGAATGAAGGACTATCCAGAATTTATTATATTTTATTAAAAGTCGATTTAAGGTAGATCAGTAGTCTTCCGCCATTTTGAATTCGTTATTTATGTTGTTGTGGTATTATCTGTTTTTTAAATATGCAAATATTTTTATTTGCAATAAATCAATCAATATTATATTCATAATACAATATGCAAAGGACCTACATGGAGTTAAATTTATATGACCTTATCTAATAAGACGAGGTATGGTAACTTGATAATTAAATAAGTTGGAACAAGATATTTGAAAAAGGGAGATAATCTGATAAAAATATTTTACATAGATATCACTATGAAAATTCACATTTTATAAATTCTATGGAAAACAAAGTCGGTGACCCCTATTTTTCTTTATATTTTTTGAAAGTATGTTGAAAGGGCTAACACATGAAAAAAGTAGAAAAAAATCTATGGAATAGTTTTAAAGAAATCAACAATATACCTGTTTTTCCCTATATATTCATTAGAAATATTTGATTATTTTGATATCAGCTATTTTAAAAACAAGCACGGTGACCCCCCTTTTTTATTTTTTTATTTTAATGCCAATTTAATAAGGAAACTTTCCTGAGATAATAAAGAAAATCTATGGAAAAAATTTTGGACTACCCTTCTACCTTAAGATACATTGCAGTGAACAACAATTTCTAGTGCATCATGGTTGATAAGGGAAGCCCGAAACTCTTACAATTTTTAAAAAAACCTTAAGAGTGACCTATCTTTAAAAACTTTAAATGAACATTTTAATTAAGCATTATATCTTCACTGCTTTTGTTTCTAAGTATGAATTCACAAATATCAATATTTGGTTGGTAGCAATGAGTGATTTGGTGATATATACCTTAAGTACAAACTAAAATATTAAAAAGGTAAGTCAGTCAGCTTTGATATACATCGGCAAACGAATACCGAAGCAAGAACGAGGAAAGGGGGATTCTAAAATAATAAATCCAAAATCATGGCAATTCATATCCAACACGAATTGACAAAGACAAAACAAATAAACAAAAATGAACACTACAGCACTAGCAGTGTGAACCCCTACTAAAACTGAGGTATCATCAGGTGTTTCGAAAGGATAGCCATGATCTGCTACACTCGTGACACCCGTCACACTGCCAGAGGACAGTCCGATTTTGTCAAGTCGGTGTAAGTCAGTCCGGTAATAAACTCTGGATGTAACCATAGATATCTATTCTCATCTGTATAATTGAAAAATTGCAACGAGCTGTCAAATCGCGGTGACGACCTTAAAACTTCTGTAATGACAATTGCAACAGTGCCTGAACATGCCCTTGATGTATAAGTTTTTGAGACAATACTTTCGCTCTGTTGACAAAGTCGCTGTGCAAACTACAGGCACGGCAATAGCGAATGAGTTGTGAAGTGAACGCGCAATATGCCTGAAATGTGGGAATAAAACTGCTAAAACGGGAAGTTCACTATTGGAAAGTCGAAATCATCACGCTTGTCGTAAAGTTTTGTTTCAGACGTCCAGAGTTGTGAATGTAGATGCATAGGTCCAGGTATGATGCTGATGATGTTGTATCAGTGGTCTCTTTAATTTCGAGTTCATTTGGGTATATAAGCTGAAGGTAATCCTTAAATTGAGGATTGTTCAATGAAAGAATATCATCAATATAACGGAAGCTAAAATTAAAGCACTTTGGCTAGCTTATTGCCTTTTTCTCTGAAATAGCCCCTGTATGAACACCTGGCTTCATACGAATAAAGAAAACAATCTGCTAAAAGTGGCGCACAATTAGTCCCCATAGGTATGCCGAATGTTTGGACGGTGACCAACACCAAATGTTCAACTTTAATAGACCACTTTACACGGCTATTTTTTTTTATTAATATCATGGAAAGTATGCTTTTAATAGGCATTTGAATGTTCTTAGTTTTCCTTAACTATACTTCATGCGCAATCAACAGTTCAAGTCTCGTAAAAATACCTTTGAAGTTTACATCTGAAATCATTGGTGAAAACAGATAATCAAAATATTTGCAGTGAATAAAAAAAGGTTATAGTGAAGGTTTGCAACACAGTTGTATTCGCATAAGATAATATCAAAGACTTTTTTCAACTCAAATATCTATCAGTATTATAGTATTTTCATATTCTGAAATATAGTGATCGGTATGATGATGTATTCAATTAAACTGGAGATTATTTTCATAGTACACATCTCCCCATGTCTATATTTTTGATATTTTAATATGTGAGCTAACACGTTTACATGCTTTAAATTGAATATAACATTTTTTCGATAAATGAACAATTTGATCATTTGAATGAACATCTGGTGCAATAATTACAGAGGCTGCAAGGCATAACTTATTTAGTGTCATGTTGCGCACTTCAACATCATATATTAAGCATGTTATTTTATCAAGTAACTTGTCTGAGTACTGTTGGGCAAAAATTAAGTTCAAAAATATATACAATTATATTGAAAAAGAAAATTCATGAAACTACAAGTCCCTTTTCAGTGAAACAACGGCAGTAGAATACCGAAGGAACAAAGAGTGAAATTTACAAAAATCGAAGTCCAAAGGTATGGCCAGAATGAGAACACAGAAAACAAAGACGCCAGACACAAAACAACGACGCCAGACAGACACAAAGCACAGAAACAGAAATAACAACATTTAAAACAAAGCACTCACAGTGTGAACTCCAGTGAAACTGAGAGTGACATCAGGTGCTCCGGAAGGGTAAGCATGTCCTACTCTGTTAACAGCAACCGTCACACTGTGAGTGGGTCAATCCAGGAAAATGTCAAAGTCGGTAGTCAAACCCGGGAAGACGCGAATCTAGCTGAAAATGTCCACTTTCATTTGAGATACTGACACGTCATATCTTTCGATGATGTTATGGTGACGGCCATAGAATTTCTTGAGGGATGAAATTAACATAGGTTGAACAAATCCCTGACTGAGCAGCTTTTGGGGCAGTGTTTTTGCTCTGTTCAAAAAATCACTGTACAAACTACACGCTCGACAGTAACGAATCAACTGTCAAATGTACACTCCATAGGCTGGAGAGGTAGGTATATTGCTGCTAAGAAAGGGAAAGTTCACAATTGGGAAATTAAAATCATCACGCTTATCATACAGCTTAAACTTCAAACGTCCATCTTCGTCAATATACAATAACAGATCTAGGTACGAAGCTGAAGTAGGTGTTTCAGTTGTTTCTTTAATTTCAAGCTCATTGGGATAGATCTGATGTAAATACTCCTTAAATTTAGGATTATTAAGAGAAAGTACATCGTCTATGTAGCGGAAGCTGAAATTAAAGGACTGGGCTAAATTTTTTTGTTTTCTTTGAATAAGCCCTTGTAAAAACTTTGCCTCGTACGAGTAAAGGAAAAGGTCAGCTAAATGCGGCGCACAGTTAGTTCCCATAGGAATCCCTATTGTCTGTTGGAAATCACGACCTCCGAATTCGACAAAAATATTATCGATAAAAAATTCTAAAATTTTGATTACGTCAGTCTCGGTGTACTTCTTGTTTGAATCAGTGTGGTTCTTAACAAAGTATGTCTTGTCTTTCCCTATAACTAAATAGGTGTATCTGCGTTCTCCATTTTTAGTGCAGAAACATTGATGTATTAAATCTGCAATCACTGTTTTAAGTTTATTGTGTGGCAGGGTGGTATAAGGAGTAGAAAAGTCAAAGGTTTGAATGCTATGGCAATGGGTAAGACTGGTTGAGGATAGCTGTTTAAGGAGATCTTTTGAGTTTTTAAGAATCCACATTTGATTCACACCGCTTGTGGAGTAAGCTTTATTACAGCAATTTTTCAGGCCATCTCTGACTGCGGTCAACAAAGTAGTGAGGAGCTGTGAAAGAGGTTTAGTGGTGCATCTGGAAGACCCGGCAATGAAGCTCTGTTTGTATGGATTCTTATGAAGTTTAGGTACCCAGTAGATGTTAGGGAGTTTATTGGCTTTAATGCCAAATGATGCTAAAACTGAAGTGTGATTTTTTACAATCCCATCCCTCGATATTGTAGTAGGGGTATAGGTAGGGTTTCCAGATGAACTGTTGATGCCCATCTCCTTCACAAGACAGTCAAGATAGTGTTTCTTACACACAAACAGAATGTTGCTAGAAGCTTTGTCTGCAGAGACAATGACGTAATTTTCATGGAGGTTGGACAGAGTTATTACTACAAGGGGATCTTCAAATATACGGGGATTTCTGGATTTCATTGCTGTTTTTAAGCGCCGGATACGATTTACAATTAATGAATTTATGGACCTGTGAAATAATTGAAGTTTCTTTTTGAATTTTGGTCTGAAGGAAAATCGATTGTCCAAATTCAAATGTTTCAAGTTTGAAATTATTGCCATTTATTTTCTTTATTTCATTTCTAAGAAAAACTTCTTGAGGCTTAACTACTGTGGCATGATCAAACAATATCTATTTGCTATCATTACAGAATGCAAGAGCCAGACGGCTAGTATAAGTGCTGTTTATCGCATTTATACTAAATCCAAAGATAAACAGTGAAATGGTATGGAGTAAATGCACATAAGAAAAAGTGTCTTCAAATCAATAGTAAAATCAAGCAATTGAATGCTTTAATTGTTACTCTTTAATCTTGAAGTCACCATTAGGCCTTCAATAATGAACTTTGCTCATACCTCACACCTCCAAAATTTCAATGTCAAAGTGATAGGAGAAAATGAATTGGTGGCTTTTTGAGGCCAAAAACGTTTAACGCTGATGTTTTAAGTACGATGTTGACCAGAAAACATTATCATTTGCAAAATATAAACACCTAAACAAGATGCATATTCGAGCTGATGAAAATATTTATTTTCTTGCATGAACATAGAAAAAATATGACTTTCAAAAATAATTATCATTGATGCAAAATAACAAATGCATTGATTTGTGCACCAGATGTACAACTCAAATGTTCTGCTCTTTATCAAAATGTACTCGGTATACATGATTTAATGTAACATGCCAAAACATGCATATATTGCTTTATTTCATCATTTCTTAATACATGTATGCTGAACACTTGTTCTATACTAGGACTGACACGTTTAGAAAATAAAAATGGTACTTCAGTTAATATATCAATTTAAGCAGGCAAGAAAAACAATAATTATTTGGGCTTTGCCGGTATTCTATCATATCGCCTTGCAAGACTGCTGATGTTCCAAAAGGTAAGTAATTGATACGATTCACATATCTTTTGAATAATGAATTTATTTTTTTAAAATTTATTGCAATGGCATACAGTAATCATATTTATGTTAATGGTAAAGCAACATATATTATTCTCACTCAAAAAGAAAGCAATTCATAAAGATAAATAAATTAAAAAAAAAACATAAATTTCAATATTGCACTATTGCAAATACAGCTGAAACTTCGGACGTCATTGACACCAAAATCCCTTTTTATTACGAAAATATAGCTTTGCATTACAATAAAATGGTTATTGCATAAACATAGAAGTATAGTATCTCTCGTAGCTCAAGCCTATGCAATATAAAAGCTTATTCGGGAAAATATAATATTGGCCATGGTATCATCCCGACACTGTCATATCGACCCCGGGGCGTCAGCTGAGGGCTGATATGGGTCGAGGGATGATATTAAGTGCGATGTAGAGAAGAACATGTTAAAAATAGTGAGGAAAATATTTTTAGCATAGAGTATCAGATTAATAGGTAAACTTTTATCTTAGATATTCTCATCATGAAAAATTGGAGATGAATTATGAAGATAATTAGAATAAAAAACGGTCTTCAAATTTGCAAGTGCAAGAAATTGGAAACCATAACGGATAAAAGCAGACTGCTAACTTGAAAAATCTACACATTTGAGCCAAATCTAAATACACGTATACATGTATGATCTTTATTGTAGGAAAAATGAAAGGATATGGAGTTAATGTACATGTGACAAAAACGCACACGATACATAGAAAACTCCAGTTTATCAAGGACAGGGCTTTTATTCCTGTCTTCATCTTGATGTCGCCTGAGGGTATTCAACTAGAGGTGAACAATATTCACCCCCTCAAGCGAGATCAAGAAGGCCCCTAGCGTGCACTTAAGCGGTATTCTTGACAAAAATTATATCAAGGTCACTCCCTTGCTCCCCACCCGCCATGGAGTGCCAACTTGGGCGATGCTCAGGGTTATCCAGCTGAAAGCACCAGGGTTACAAGAAGAGAATAAAAATGTTGAGCAACATCGATCGCAGCTAAAATATGTCATTGAAGCAACACATGTCGGGAGCGGTCAATGAGAAAAAAAGTAAAATCGGGCAATGTATGCCTACAAATATTTGTCATTAGGTAGCCCGACGAAAGACAAAAATAAGGACAAAAACAACATCGATAGACACCACGGGGCACATCGAAATAGATGTAGGCAAACCTTGCAGTGTAACTTTGGTTGAAAGGGCAAAAATAGTCGTGTGTACAGATTATAACATTTTAGTAAAATAATGAAAATATTGAACAGCCAAATTGAAAAAAATAAATGAATTAGTAAACGTATGAGAAATTCTCACACGGACAAACACGCCATAACTGTAATATTATAAGAGCATACATCTCAAGCACGGGGAGACTTTCTACTGACTCCACGCAGCACGAGAGACAAACTCTGCAGCAAATAGGAAAAATGAAAGGATATGGAGTGAATGTACATGTGACAAAAACGCACACGATACATAGAAAACTCCAGTTTATCAAGGACAGGGATTTTATTCCTGTCTTCATCTTGTAGCCTAGAACATAGGACGGATAGCATTATAGAACATGACAGAAGCCTAAAGTAAATTGAACAAACCAATACAAAATGCATATTAAGCTGGTCCTAGGTTGACAAAATATCATTGCCCTTGGTTCAATTTTTTATTATATAATCTTTCAAAAAGCACAATTCATTTGACCAATGTATGTAATATTTGCCATAATTGTGATTATATTAATTTTCAGCTAGGTGACCAATAAAGACTCAACTGTGTTTCTTACTTACCGTTATTGGGAAAAAATGAGGGGTCTTGTTTTGATTGGTGTTCTTCTGCAATATGCAATGTCTGGTAATTATTAGTTTAATGGTGAATGAAAGGATATGGAGTAAATGCACATGAGACAAAGTCTCTACAAATACATGATAAAGCAAAGGTACAACGCTTTTATTGTTGTTCTTCAACAATGAGCTTTGTTCATACCTCATAGTAATCAAGTTCATAACAATCAGTTGAAATAATTGGACATATCTTTATCAAATACATGGTAGTGCACTGTTCTTATGTAAATATACAAGAATAACGACGAATAAGTTTTCCTTCTTTTGAAATAATATGCAATATTTTGCACTTAAGACATATTCAAAAGCTTTAGAAAGAAATTGTTTACTTCACTTATTTTTCGATTCATCATGTTGTTTGACTGGTTATAATATTTTCAACCAAATGTACTACGACAATAGCTCATCATGTGTGCTTGAGACCAAAAATATTTGAAATAAAAGTCTAAAATGAAGATAAAAAACAAAAGTATATGAAGTAAACAGCATTAGACTTAATCTCTACAAATACATGGTAAAAAAACAATGGATCAACTTTCATGCTTTGTTTTTTTTTTTTTTTCATTTTGAAATCACCATGAAGCATTGATTAAATTCAAAAGCAGTGGCAAGACCGTTATGATGAATTAGTCGATCAAGTCATGATAACAACCATAGCATTCACGGGGTTTCAGTTTCAAGTGTTTTTTTTTACTTCATTTGAATAAGTAGTTGTTTGGTTCATGTGAACTTAATAACTTCATGGAAATAGTTAAGAAACTAATTTGTGTTATATAGAAAAAAATACAGGCATTTGCACAAGTTTTGATTGCCTGAATGTATTAATCATACAGCGACTACAGCAAAAATTCTTTTTTTTGAAATAATGTAGTTGTTTCATTTTTTATAATGTTGCGTAGCTTTTGACTTGCAAATCTATAATGTATATTTTGTATGATTTAGTGGAAGCTCTGTGTAATTTTCCATGTGCTTGGCAAGAAAGAGGCTTATTCACACTGGTTTTTGGAGACGCGTCTGAAGGTTTAGCAAAGTTTAGCTGTGAAAATCCTTCACAAATACAACTTGTAGGGACCGGAGTTACATTAACATGTATTGAAAGAAATGGACCATTTAATCTCGTAAGGTAGATAAACTGTAGCCAATGCTAAAACAAGGGTAATTGTGAATACATAAAAAGATGCATGCATATTGGCACTGATCAAGTCATGGGAACTGTTATTTATCTCAGGTTAAAAATCAAGCAGTACAAACAACATTATAAAGATTCCGTTTTTTGTCATTGTAAAAGTACTCAGACCTATGAAGTGTAGGGATATGCACATAAAAAAATATCTCGCTGCGGCGAGATACTATCTCGCCACGGCGGGTTACAAATATGCACTATCTCGTCGTGGCGAGTTACTATCTCGCCGCGGTGATTTATTATCTCGCCAAGGCGACTTAAAATGAAAGATTATCTTGCTGCGGCGAGTTAGCAAAAACTTTAGTAAAAGGGTCAAAGAACGGGAAAGGTCCTGGATCAGATGGGTTTACAAATGAGTTTTTAAAATTTAAAATGTAGGTCTTTAAATTTTGATTACTATCTCAACGCGGCGATTTCACAAAAAAAGTTTTTTTAATATATTGTATTATTTTTGCTATTAAGCTAATGAATGTGTATATTTTTTGTATATTGATATGCTATTGTTGTCTTTATATTTGCTGATATCTATTTTTGTTTGTTATAAAGAGAGCCTTATTGAAAATTGGTTCAATCCAAATAAGTTACTCCCTACAAATAAAGATAATTATTTATTTACTTATTTTTTTTTACATCAGAGCACAAAATTAAATGGAGGCAAAGCTTAATTATTTATTTATTTATGTATTTATTTATCATGTCCATCCCAAGGCTTGCCGAGGGATGGGCAAAAGATATCTTAGCCTGAGGGTTTGAGATCAGCCTATCTCGCCTTTTTACGAGGGTTTATAATTTTTTTCTCGCCTGAGCGATATTATAATTTCCACAGGGAAAAACATGACGTCACAATTGGTATACGTTTACTGAGGAGGCTGGATAGTATCATCGTTTTAAGGTGTCTCAGTGGTGTTATTCCGCCATTTTTGTCTAATAATTGTTTATTTAGGTTTCATTCATTTACAAATTTAACAAAATAATTATTTAAAATGAAAAGAAAGTTCAAATGTATTTAAAATTTATATTCCTAATCATTTTGATCACATTTTCGTTACAAAAACATGAGCTAAAACACATGACCTTTAAATCTGTTGCTGGATTTACAGAAGACAGAAAGTATTCAAGGGAGATAATTTGATAAAATAATTTAACAAAGATATCACTAGAGAAATAAACATTTTGCAATTTATCTCTCTTATTTCAACGGTGACCCCTAATTTTTATTTTTTATATATAAACTACATAATAATAATTAAACACATCCAAAGTATGAAAAAATTCTATAATAGATTTTTCAAACTATAGTCTCATATAACCATTTTCCCTATCATTTATATGTAAAATCCTGAAATTTTCAATTTCAGATTTTGCGCTTAAATGCCTGGTGACCCCCAAATTTTATTTTACATTTTGAACAATAATACAATTATGTTTCTACGCAGAAATTTCACAAAATTCTATAATAGGAAATTAATACCCTGCAGACACCTTAAACAAGTGGCGCGCAATTTGAAATCTCTGTTTAAATATAAATCGCATACCTCGCAGTTCATGATAAATTGCTGGTTCTATATATTCATTCTTCATAAAAAATAGTTAGATTTATTAAATCAGACAACAAATAATACTGGATAAATCGCATGAAAATGCGCAACGATGGCAGACATCTTGAATTTTTTTACCAACCATGAAGTGAGCGAAGCGAACATGGTTGGTACTTGTAAACACTTTTCGTATGAATCGGAAGTGGGAGGAGCTAATGCTGTATACGAGGTTTCGAAACTGAAACCGCATGTCGCGCCGAAGGCGTGACCACATCCAAACAGATACTAAATGATGAATAAATAGTATTTAACAATTTAGCATTATGTTTCTTGCCGAAGGCACGACCGTATCAACAGACGGAAAACTGGTCTGTATTTTGTTAGTTCGAACACGATATCACCAGAAAAAACTCGAGATCACACGAGACAACAAGAAATCAAACGAGACAGGCAGTTTCGTATGTGCAAATTAATGATAATGGAAGTAAATATCGTGCCGAAGGCACGAACAATATGAACAAATTGATACAACTGTCGTGCCGAAGGCACGACGACTACCAACATAAATAAAGATTAATAACAAAGAAGTGTGATTCCCCATGACAACGCGTGTGTCATTTGGCTGCAAACATCGGGTGTCCGTAGTAAAGCATTTCCATCAAGTAGGCCTATATTAGTTAATTTAAAGACGTGCCGAAGGCACGACCACTAGGATAAGGATAAAACTGTCGTGCCGAAGGCATGAACATTTTGATTAATAGCAAACAATGAATAGGCCTAGTGTTGACGTGCCGAAGGCACGTAATGAGGAAACCCATGGCAACGCACCTCCACAAGTATCATGACGGCGAACGTGGATTTGATGTCAACGTGAATAAAAATGACTAGATGTCTTACCTTGAAGTTAGATATTCCCTTGCTTTAAGCCAAGGTTATTTGATAGCCTACCTGCGTGAATATTTGGCTGAAAACTTTCAAAATGAAATGGAATTACGCTTTAAAACATAATGTGAAAATAGTCAATCTTCAAATGAAAACAACTAAGCGTCTGCTACACCGGAAATATGCACACTTCAAGGACCGACAACTACAGAAGTGCTGTTGAGATTGCAAAGCATTCAGAGGTAGGCCTAGCATAAATCGGTGAAATATAAATGTCGGGATCGTTAATTATAAAATAATCAGACTAGGTGCAAATTTGAATATTTTACTATGATCATGAATTGGAGAATGTATTTAGAAATCTTGAGCACACCACACCTGTCAAGTCTGATCTCGCATTTCGCTATTATCAATAAAATAATTTTTAATGCAATGTTGTGAAAATATTAATATGGAAAAGGGGGGGCTCAAATATAAACATGATAAATATTTCCACTGCTTTTTATTTTTTATTGAAGAACTTCAAGTTTCACATTCTCAAATTAACCCCCTCTCGCAGTTCTGCTGCAATTTTCTAATTGCATGCGCGTATGGTCGATGGACGAGATATATAGAATAATGGTAGTTTTGAAGGTCGAGACAGAAAATATCACCGTATCACGGCGAGTCATATAGGACGAGCTGTGACACTAGTGATGTTTCCTGTCGAGACCTTCAAAACTACGATTATTGTTTTTGTCGGCAACGTCATAAGATTAATGACGTCATAGTCGTGACATCATTGCCTGATATTTTCTTGTACAGGTCAGTACGGAGATACTGACAATATCATTCAATATGATCAAAGAGAAAAATGTACATATTGTCGATAAAGCCTGATCCCACCCACCCAAAACACGAGGTTTCTATATCCTATAGGCGAGAAAAGTCTTTTTTGTTACTCGCCGTGGCGATATAGTAACTCGCTGCGGCGAGATAAGTGTTTTCTTGTAACTCGCCATGACGAGATAGTAACTCGCGACGGCGAGATAATCCTTTTTGTTAACTCGAAATGGCGAGATAATAACTCGCCGCGGCGAGATATTAACTCAACTTAGCCAGATAGTAACTCGCCACGGCGAGATTGTAACTGGCCGCGGCGAGATAAGTGTTTTTGTTACTCGCCTTGGCGAGATAATAACTCACCGTGGCGAGTTAGTAACTCGCCGCGGCAAGATAATCTTTTTTGGTAGTTCGCCTCGGCGATATAGTAACTCGCCGCAGCGAGATCACCATTTTTGTTAACTCGCCGTGGTGAGATAGTATCTCGCTGCGGCCAGATATTTTTTATGCATGTCCCTAATACGCTTCCATACGGACGATTATTTGGCAAAGGATTATATGAAGTGTTGTTTAGATACTTATTTACAAAAATGTAGTAATCTCATGTTGACATGTAGCAAATTTGATTGTGATAAAACAGATCTCCGTAAGACAAATACAGATAGTAACAAATGATACCGGTTAATAAAAAAAAAATATAAACAAAAAATATGTAGGTATGGTGAGTCATGATTTAAATATAAAAATATGTTAAACACAAAATTAATAATAACAAGTGATAACTGTGTTCGCAAGCGAAACACAAAAGTCTCCCAAACGAACTCCCATATCGGATTCCCTGGCATTATAAAACCCCCTTTCAAAAAAAATTTGAGCAGGGGTTCCCCTTATAATTTACTTTATACATATAGTCGATTTCAAAACATAACATACAATGACACAGCAGAAAATACGTTTTTTCCCCGAAATTATTGCTTTCTGGTTTGGTTTCCATGGCAACCAAATGATAAATTATCCATTTCAAGCAATTTTATACCTTGTTTCAAAAAAAATTTGGGCAGGGGTTCCCCTTATAACCTAAATAATACATTTAGCTGAAATGAAAATACAGTTATCAATTATAAATACGTTTTCTCAAAATTTCATTTTTTGGGTATGGTTTCCATGGCAACGGTACTAATTTTGAAATTTCCAATCCCGGGGAACTCTTTCTTACATGACACTCATCTTTCCTATGAAGTTTCAAGAAGTTACAGTTAATAACTTTTAAGATACAGTGAAAAAATGGTGAAAATGTAGTCAAAATTTCATTTTCCCATAGGTTTCTATAGTAAACCCCATCCCTTTTTGCACCCCCAAATATACCCTTAATGGACCCTTTGAAAAACATTTTTGGTGATTGCACATCTAGATAGATGGATCTAATATCCTACAAAGTTTGAAAGCTCTAGCTTTAATGGTCTCCAAGATCTGCTTTGGACAAGTTCATCCGGACGAGAAGAAAGAAAGATGGAAGAATAATAATAACAAGTTATAACTGTGTTCGCAAGCGAAACACAAAAGTCTCCCAAACGAACTCCAATATCGGATTCCGCGTCATTATAAAACCCCCTTTCAAAAACATTTGAGCAGGGGTTCCCCCTATAATTTACTTTACACATAGAGTTGAAATCAAAACAAAACACACAGCAAAAAACCCATATTTTTCTCAAAATTACAGCTCTCTGGCTTGGTTTCCATGGCAACCAAATGCTCGATTATCCATTAAAACCCATTTGATACCCTGTTTCAAAAAAAAAAAAATTTGGGAAGGGGTTCCCCTTATTATCTAAGTAATACATATAGCTGTAATAAAAATACAATAAAAAAAATTTTAGCAGGGGTTCCCCTTGTAATTTACTTTATACATATAGATGAAATCAAAACATAACACAGAGCAAAAAACATGTTTTTCTCATAGTTATAGCTTTCTGGCTTGGTTTCCATGGCAACCAAATGCTCCAGTATACATTAAAACCCATTTGATACCCTGTTTCAAAAAAAATTTGGGCAGGGGTTCCCCTTATTATCTAAGTAATACATATAGCTGTAATAAAAATACAATTATCAACAGTAAATACGATTTTCTCAAAATTTCAATTTTTTGGTATGGTTTCCATGGCAACCATAATTTTTTTGAAATGCCCAATACTGTAATTCTTTGTCTTACATCAAACACAACCTTTCAATGAATTTTGACGGAGCTCGGTGTAATAGTTTTTGAGATACGGTGAAAACATCCAAAATTTCATTTTCCCATAAAGTACTATAGTACAACCCCACCCCTTTTTGACGCCCCCTAAAGTACCCTTAATGGACCCCCTTTGAAAAAATTTTAGGTGTTTGCACATCTAGATACATGGGGCTCTAGGTCTTATGGTCTCTGAGATTTTCAATGGACAAGTTCATTGCGACGAGAAGAAAGGGAAAGAAGAATAATAACAAGTGATAACTGAGTTCGCAAGCGAAACACAAAAGTCTCCCAAACGAACTCCCATATCGGACATCAAGGCATTACGAGACTCCTTCAAGAAAAAAAATTTGGGCAGGGATTCCTCTTATAACCTATGTAATACATAACTCAAAATTACTCCCTTTATGTCAGAAAACCTGATTTTCCAAAAAAATATGTTTCTGGTTTTGTTTCCATTGCAACAAAGCGCTCTTTTGTCCATTACATCCAATTGCAGACCCTTTCCAAAAAATATTTGGGCAGGGGTTCCCCTTATAAGCTATGTAATATATATTTCTCAAAATTCCTTATTTTTTATCAGAAAACTCAATTTTTCAACAAAAAATATGCTTCTGGTTTTCTTTCCATGGTAACCAAGTGCTATTTTATCCATTGCAACCAATTTTAGACCCTTTCAAAAAAAAAAAAAAATTGGGGCAGGGATTCCCCTTATAAGATATGTGATACATATTTCCGAAATTTCCTTTTTTTCAGAAAACTCAATTTTTCAACCAAAAAATATGTTTCTGGTTTTGTTTCCATGACAACCAAGTGTTCTTTTGTCCATTGCAGCCAATTTCAGACCCTTTCCCCAAAAAAATTTGGGCAGGGGTTCCCCTTATAATCTAAGTAATACATATTGCTGTAATTAAAATACTTTTATCAACAGAAACTACTATTTTCCCAAAATTTCAATTTTTTGGTATGGTTAGTTATTTTGAAATTTCCAATGCTGTGAAACCCTTCCTTACATGACCCTCAACATTCCCATGAAGTTTCATGGAGCTAGTGTTTCTAATTTTTGAGAAACAGTGAAAAATATAATGAAAATCATTCAAGATTTCATTTTCCCATAGGGTTACTATAGGACTACCCCACCCCTTTTTAATACCCCTAAAAGTACCCTTAATGGACCCCCTTCAGAAAAATTTTTAATGATTGCACATCTAGATACATAGGGCTAATATACTACCAAGTTTGAAACCTGTAGGTCCAATGGTCTCTGAGATCTGCTTCGGACAACTTTATCCGGACGAGAAGAAAGAAAGATGAAAGAATAACAAGATATAACTGTGTTCGCAAGCGAAACACAAAAGTCTCCCAAACGAACTCCCATATCGGATTTCTTGGCATTATAAAACCCCCTTTCAAAAAAAAATTTGAGCAGGGGCTCCCCTTATAACCTTACTAATACATAATAGCTGTAAAAGGAAAAAAATCCAAAATTTCATTTTTCCCATAGGGTTAACATGGAGGACCCCACCCCTTTTTGAGCCCCCAAAAATACCCTTAATGGACCCCTATCTGAAAATTTTTTAGATGTTGCACAACTAGATATATGGGCTAACATCCTACAAAGTTTGAAAGCTTTAGGTCTATGGTCTCTGAGATCTGTTTCGGACAAGTTCATGCGGACGAGAATAAAGAAAGAAGAATAATAATAAGAAACGCAACAAAAACAATAAATCTCCCAAACTTCGTTTGGGAGACTTAATAATAATAAGAAACGGGTAAAAACAATAAGTCTTCACAAACTTTGTTCGGGAGACTTAATAATAATACGAAACGCAACAAAAACAATTAGTCTCCCAACTTCGTTTGGGAGACTTAATAAAACACCACAAAAGCTTAAAAGCTAAAAGATGAAAGACATAAAGAAAAACGTTGCCAAGATATGCCAAGGACGGGTTGTATAAAGTACGAAAAGGAAAGTTTGACATATATGAAAGCATCTATAGACTTTTTACATGCAACAATATACACGTAAAAAATGTAGGCGGAGTTCGCGTCGAATGCCAAATGTATCAAAAATGACATCTTGGTGCTTTTTTTGTTTGCACCAAGACCAATATCAAAAATACCGAAACCTTATTGTGCATTGGTATTGTGTATGCAGCAATTCTAAAAAAATAATTGTATCCAAAAATATATGAGTAGTTCGTGTCGTAAGAAAGTGTGACGAACGGGCAGACATACATACGAAAGAGGCCAACGACAGTATCAGCGAATTTTCATTCAAAAGTCAGGGGTAATTACAGTCTGTCGGAAATAACAAAATACCGAGGTTACTGTGAATTTAGGTTCTGCATATACGCATAACGACAGCTATCCCAGCACTCACCATTTTACACAGATTATAGTTGGTACAATTTTTCACAATATTTATGAAATCAAACTAGTGATAGTCACTTTTTTCTAAAGGAATTCAACGATATATTATTTATGTATGGTTGCTAGGAAAAATTCCAACAAATGAGTTGTCTTGAAAACTGTCACAAAATTTATCGAAATTGGAATCAAAATATTTTTAAATTCAACTGATCAAGTTGTTTGTCCTAAACGAAACAAATTATGTAGTATGGTTGCTTGGTAGAATTAAAGAAAAAAAATAATGGTCTTTTAGACTTTCAGGAAATTTTCAAAAGTGGGATTGAATATTTTTTAAATCGAATTGGTGAAAATGTTTGTTCTAATGAAACTTCATTCCAAAAGTATGGTTGCTAGATAGAATTCCGTAAAAAAGTGTTCTTTGAGACGCTCAGAAAATTTACCAAATTTGGAATTAAATATTTTGAAATTTAATTTGTAAAACTGTTTGTCCTAGTCGAAACAAATTCTAAAGTATGGCTTCTAAGTAGAATTCGAAACTTATAATTCATATTATTTGAAATTTCGTTTTCTACAAAATACTTGCTAAAATAAGATTGCATGCTCATATCATAAAAGCAATATGAGTCTTTGACCTTTTCAGGAAATTATACTAAAATTAGAACTTGAATCAAAATTCCAAATGCTTATTTCACATCTATAGACTATATGCAACACTTCTGCTTAAAATTTAATTTCTAAATCCACAATGTAGGAAGAGTTTCCGTCACATGCCACTACCTCATTGCGCTTTTGTTAAAATGAACATCTTGGGGCCTCATGTTTACACAAAGATTGAGATAAAAATAAATTATCTGAAAGCTTTTTGCACTTTTGCACATCTACATACTACATGCAACAAATTTACAACAAAATTAAATCTCTTATCTAGCTCAGTCCTTCATATTCAGCTTTCACTACATAGACGATGTAATTTCTCTTAATAATTCAAAATTAAAGGAATATATTCACCAGATCTATACCAATGACTTGAAATTAAAAATACTACTCATACACTTACTTAGATTGTGTGATAACATGACGAAGATTGACATTTGAAATCTAAGCTATATGAAAAACGTGATGACGTAACTTCCCGATTGTGAATTTTCCCTTTCTGAGCAGCAATATACCTACCTGTCCAGCCTGTGGAGTGTTCATTTCAAAGTTGATTCGTTGTTGTCGAGCATGTAGTTTATGCAATGATTTTTTGAATAGAACAAAAACACTGTCCCAAAAGCTGCTTAGTGAGGGATTTGTTCAGCCTTTGTCACTTAATAACTTCAGAAATCCCATGGCCGTCACAATGGCACCCTTGACAGGTATGAAGTGTCTGTGTCCTAAATGAAAACGGACATTTTTGGCAAAAGTTCACGTCTTCAAGGATTTCACGTAACCGGTTGTGACTCAACCCTTGATTGACTCACTGATAGTGGTACGGATGCCACTAGTGGAGCTCCCAGAGCACCTGATGTCATGGAAGTTTACACTATTATTGGTGCCTAAGTTCTTAATGTCGTCTTTTTATTTCATTATATCGTGGTTGTCCAACGTTATTTTTTTTAACGTAACTGGTTTTCATTCAACCCTGGATTGACTCACTGATAGTGTGACGACTGCCACTAGTGGAGCAGGACATGATTACCCCATCCAAAGCACCTAATGTTACTACCGGTTTTCATGGGAGTTCACACTATGGGTGCCTTATTGTGGCTGTCCCACGTCCTTGTTTTTTTTTTTATCTCCGTTGCCGTTTTTGCCATGCCTTTGAACTTCGATGTTTTTGATCATCACTTCCCTTGTTCCTTCGGTGTTCTACTGGCGTTGTTTCAAAAATGTCGAAGGATTTTGTTACATGTCACACGTTAATTCGACATCATGGGGCCACTTGTTTGAACCAAGACCAATAAAAAATATCCGAAAGCTTAATGGCATTTTTAGAAAATTTCCATGAAAACGAGGGCTGAAAATGCACTAAGTAATTAACTGTCAAATATTCATATCTTCTCTGAATTTTTTAATATTTATTCAGCAATTTATGAAATCTGTAACCTTGTAGTAAAACATTGGATGTGATAGTAAATTACGTTCATTAAAGTCGACAGTAGAAGAACAACGTACGCGAATCGTACCAGACTAATTAGGTACTCCAACGAAGAATTTGTAAGCAAATTTTGATGACTGATCAGTTTTAATTGCCCAAATTCACGATGGTGTCATTATGCATGAAGACGTACGTTAAGTGTCGTATTTCCATTTAGACTTTCCAACTGCAAATTACAAAAGAAATGTAACAGTAAACACCTACAATGGCCGAAAATAACAATCACATGCCCGAATTCATGAGAGAACTGCACCATAAATACAACAATGAAGACAAAGGACAAATATAAATAACGGTGGGAAGTCGGGATAGGCGGACTTGGAACCGGCACTAGCAAAAGCCAATGGTCGGGTTAAACCGGTTTATGAGTGCCCAAACCTCCCCTTTATCTATCCCGTTTCCCTATAGTATAATAAAAAGTAGAATAATACGCAATACATGTATACTATTAACTCTATGACCACTATCTTGGAAAAGAAAAACATATACCAAAACGCAATTTAGAAAGATGGGTCAAAAAGTGCTAGCCGCTTAACTGGCGGCTCGCTCAAGGAACTCAGTCTGTTGGTAAAACACTGTCGCACTACGGAAGAAAATTCAAACTAATAACTCCCTGAAGGGTTTTGGTAAAGAGTCGTCATGTATTACAGCAGACATCGGCAGTATGAGTGAGAGGCCAGTATATATGTAAAGTCTTCAGGTCACTGAAATGTAAAGCCAATTTAACGGATTTATTTAGAATAAGTCATATCTAGATATCAAATGTTCATATCTTCTATAAAACTTGAGAAGTGTATGATAATTTATGAAATCTTTTACCTTGTTATTAAAGTTTCGATGTGAGAGTAAGGTTGTGCTTATTAAAATTGTCAAGGGTAAATCAAACGCGAGCTAATCGAACTAGTTGAGATATATACACCCCATAGGATGGAGCTAGGGGAACGTCGCCGTCAAGAAAGAGGAAATTAGTAATAGTGGTATCAAAATCATCCCTTTTATTATAAACGTTTGTTTTTATTTTACCAGAGTCTATTATTATACTTAGATCCAGAAAACAGCAAAAGTCTCAAATAGATTCATTGGTGCAAAGAGGTGAACGGCAATTATTACTTTTTCATGTGTTTGCAGTTTTCCTGCATCTTCGTCGTATTAAATCCTAATAAGTGACCAAAGCGCCGTAGATCCAAATAATTTGTTTCCCTTTCCTCTTAAAAGACCTGGTAAAGGCGAAGGTAAATGGTACCGGAAGTGAGCAATATGTAATGCTTTAATGATGTTATTTTATCCTTAACCTGAAATTTTTGGAGATTAAAAGTTTTATTTCTTATTATTGTAGCAGAAAACTATCTTTTTGCACCGTTGTATTCATTGAACTATACTATTTAGTTTATTTTTACGTTTGAGTATCTACACCAGTTGAAATATGTAAAGCCCGTAGGATGGGATGAGTATAACGTTGCCATCAAAAAGGGAAAATTAATGATACTGAAATCAGCATCACCCTTTTTATCGGAAATTTTAGTTTTTATTCTACTAGAGCCAATGCTGATAACTTGATCAAGAAAAGTGCAATATTTCAAATTGCTATAAGCTTTATTTACATTCAGTTCTTGTGGGTAAATGTGGGTAAATGATGTCGACATAATCTAAAAACTTGGGACGGTCAATAGTAAGGATATCGTCAATATACATGCTGTTACCATTAAAAATAGAAATAAGTTTATCACTGTTATGCGGTGCCATTTTGTATTTTTTTAAATTGAAGTTTGGTTCTATTCTAAAAAAAAAGATCTGCAATTAGAGTTGCATAATTTGTACCCACGAGATTTCCAAAGACTTTTTTATCCTCGTTGAACATTGATTTAATATAGATAATAGTGTTGCACGCAGCTCTATATAATATGAATGATAATGTGTTGGTAAGGTGAGCTGCAAAGGTAGAATATGTGATTCCGAATGCCAACAGTGATGAAAATCATCTTTTTAAACCTGTTAACATCGGAAAATCCAGCAAGGTCTACGGCTGGATTTGAGCCCCTGCTTTGTTGTCATCTATGGCAACACCCGATGTTAACAGGTTTAAAAGGATGATTTTCATTACTGTTGGCATTCGGAATCACATATTCTACCTTTGCAGCTCACCTTACCAACACATTATCATTGATTTAATATAGCCTATTACAATTCTTATTTCATAATAACACAGAATTATACAGAAATTGCTTTTTTTCCTCTACTACCAAGCTGTAGCCAACTTAAGGTTGATTTTCACCTAAGACAGTAATTCTTTCCAGACGAAGAATTGTATTTATTTTAAGGACTACCCTAGCTCTTTGAGATGATTAATTATATGCAGTTATTGCCTTTTTGCGCAAACTGAGGCTGAAATAAATAGTATACTTTTGTCGAAAATATTCAGTGAAAAATGGTCACATTCATGAAAAATTAGCCTCATTCTGACTCATTTGTGAAGGTTAATGATTGATTTGGAAATTGCAACTAGTGCTCTTAAGAAACCTTATACAGTTAAATTCGTTATGTTGTATACGTGTTTCAAGGAGTAACCTCTCATCAGCAGCATTAAAATCAAATAATATGGAAAGCCATAATCCAAAAAGTAGTCCAGAAAGAAGTACTCAATTCCAAAAATATCGAAATTTGAAGCCAAATCCAGTACCAAGGACATCTACCGAGTACCATACACGGAATGAAGCCTTAGTATTTTAAAGTGGTTAGAATTTTGATAAAATCAGTTAATTTTTACAACACACAAGGTAAACTTTTCATGTCCGACAAGTCTGACTATTGGGCTGACCAATGCCCTCGGGGACCTCTGGTCCACTAGCAGTGGCATCGGCCCAATGGTTCAAAATACAAAAATCTTGTACTTTTGTAAAAATTCCTTAAAATCATTTGGTACTTACAGAAAAGTTAATGGTATAATATACATATGAGGTAATAGATTTCGCTGAAATCACTTAATTTCGGTGTATTTCATTCATCTCAATAATATTTAAATTAAAGCCATCGATGAAAGGCAAACACGTCACTAATAAAACAATGTTCAAAAGGATAAAAACATTGTATCACACAGACAAAAAATCATTTGCAATAAGGATTTGGTTAATTATGCTTCTTTTTCAACAAAAGGACAAAATTTAAAAGTAACAATTTATTTCAGGGACTCTAATAATCGATATGTATGTGGAAAGGTGAGACAATTGAAACAAGAAAGCAGTTTTATTTCCCATTTTGAATTGGGAGATTATAGTAAGTATATTTTACTTTGTTTACTTTATGTCCATAGTAGTCTAAAATGGTGTTTATTTCGCTAAACTGAGTACTCTTTATTTAGGGGGTCAGCTCCGACCTGCCGTTGGGTGTGGGGTTTCCTCACCGTCCATTGAAGATCTTATGTTGGCTTTGAGTTGTTATTACTCCCCTTGGCACATTCCTCGTTTCCCGTCTTCTTTTTTTTATTGTATTTTTATCGAAAACTGTGGCACAAAACACAACAACAAAATTACTCCTCAACATATGTCATTAAAGAAACAGCCTGTTTTATAATTCTTCGGCTTTATAGATCTAAATATAAATTATGGATACATGAGTGTTGAATATTTATCCGACTTTATTTTTGTCTTCAGCGAGTCTGCGTCTCGTCTCCCTGCGAATTTAGCATACTTTGTAACAGTCAAAGGGTGTTCATTCTTTTACGTGTATAGTGTTGCTCTTTCTTCAATACAAATGTTTATCGGATCAAACTGAATTGATGATCAGTGGCAGTAGATCACCTAGGGAACTAAACATAAATAAAAAAAAATCAAATTCCAGAGACATAAAAAACACGAAAAACGAAAGAGGCATAAAGACAAATGAATAAATGCATTTTGTGCAATGTATACAAATACTACAAAATGTAACATTCATCATCAAAGCATTAATAGAGGGAATTCTCAAATAACTTGAGATCGGAGGCAGGTGCTCACATGCTTGGTATTCTGCATATACAGTACTGTGCAACGTAGCCCTTACAGAAAAAACGATCAGTCAGCCGTCATCCGTTCGATCGTCAGGGAGCAGTCAGCGGTCAGTCAGCGATCAGTTAATTAACGTGACGACTTGTTATTCGTCCAACCCGTCAATTGACGCGAAACGTGACGGATGACGAGAACCCTATTCGTCCAACTCGCGTCCAGATTCGTCCATATATCACGTGATATCTCGGGTTAAAGATTTTGCGAAATTTAGATTCGTTTCATCCAGTGAATACACGATCAGTAAATCATCGCAACAGATCAATCTTTTTGCTATCAATAAATTATTGCTTTTTTCCTTTTCATGGAGTCTTTAATAAAATAAAGTTCGAAAGGAATTGCTGCATCGACGGGTGTTATTCATCAAAATGTGCCATTTTTATCGAGTTTTAAACAAAATAATGAGTAAAGGGAAAATTTCTCACTGATTAGTGCCTTTGTAATGACTAAAAGCAGAATGGACTTCTGCTAAAAGTCAAAATAAGTCAGTTTTAATTATTTATTTTAGTTATATTGGAATTTAAACAAACCAATTTGTATAAGAAAAGTTTTGCACTGACTGCTAGATTTTGCAATGACTTAAATGAAGGTTTATAAGTGTTTTTTTTTAACAAAAATTGTTCATTTCCATGGAATTTTGAACAAAATGTTGTGTTAAAGGAAAGTTTTGTACTGAACAGTGCATTTGTTATGACTTAAATAAAGATTTCTTAGTGATCTCTTGTTAAAATTTTTCATTTTAATGGAATTTTTAAGAAAATAATGTGTGAAAGGAAAGTTTCGAACTGACCGGTGTATATGTAGTGACTAAAAAGGAAGATTCATTAGTAATTTTTTATCTCTTTTTTTTTCATTCTCATAGAATTTTTAACAAAATAATGTGTAATAAGAAAGTTTCGCACTGACCGGTGTATATGTAAAAACTAAAATGAAGATTCATAAGTAATTTTTGATCACATTTTTTCATTTTCATGGCATGTTAAACAAAATAATGTGTAAAAAGAAAGTTTCGCACTGACCGGTGTATATGTAATGACTAAAATGTAGATTCTTAAACAAAATAATGAATAAAAGGAAACTTTCACACTGACCGGTGTATATGTAATGACTAAAGATCAGTAATTTTTTGTCACATTTTTCATTTTCATAGAATTTTTAACATAAATAGGTAAAAGGAAAGTTTCGCACTGACCAGTGTATATGTTATGTGTAAAATGAACATTCATAAGTAATTTTTATCACATTTTTTTAATTTTCATGGAATTTTAAACAAAATAATATGTAAAAGGAAAGTTTCGCACTGACTGGTGTATATGTAATGACTAAAATGAAGATTCATAAGTAATTTTTTATCACATTTTTTTCATTTTCCTGGAATTTTTAACAAAATAATGTGTAAAAAGAAAGTTTCGCATTGATCGGTGTATATGTAATGACTAAAATGAAGATTCCATAAGTAATTTTTTATCCCATTTTTTTCATTTTCATGGAATTTTTAACAAAACAATGTGTCAAAGGAAAGTTTCGCACTGACCAGTGTATATATAATGACTAAAATGAACATTCATAAGTAATTTTTATCACATTTTTTAATTTATAGGGAATTTCTAACAAAATAATGTGTAAAAGGAAAGTTTCGCACTGATCGGTGTAAATGTAATGACTAAAATGAAGATTCATAAGTAATTTTTTATCTCATTTTTTTCATTTTCATGGAATTTTTAACAAAACAATGTGTCAAAGGAAAGTTTTGCACTGACCGGTGTATATGTTATGAGTAAAATGAACATTCATAAGTAATTTTTTATCACATTTTTTTCATTTTCATGGAATTTTTCAAAATATAATGTGTAAAAAGAAAGTTTCGAACTGACCGGTGTATATGTAATGACTAAAATGAAGATTTATTAGTAATTTTTTATCTCATTTTTTTCATTCTCATGGAATTTTTAACAAAATAATGTGTAAAAGAAAGTTTTGCACTGACCAGTCTATATGTAATGACTAAAATGAAATTTCATAAGTAATTTTATATCAATTTTTTTCATTTTCATGGAATGTTTAACAAAATAATGTGTAAAAAGAAAGTTTCGCACTGACTGGTGTATATGTAATGACTAAAATGTAGATTCTCAAGTAATTTTTGATCACATTTTTTCATTTTCAAGGAATTTTTAACAAAATAATGAATAAAAGGAAAGTTTCACACTGACCGGTGTATATGTAATGACTAAAGATCAGTAATTTTTTGTCACATTTTTTCCTTTTCATAGAATTTTTAACATGATAAATGGGTGAAAGGAAAGTTTTGCACTGACCGGTGTATATGTTATGTGTAAAATGAACATTCATAAGTAATTTTTATCACATTTTTTAATTTTCCTGGAATTTTTAACAAAATAATGTGTAAAAAGAAAGTTTCGAACTGACCGGTGTATATATAATGACTAAAATGACATTCATAAGTAATTTTTATCGCATTTTTTAATTTTCAGGGAATTTCTAACAAAATAATGTGTAAAAGGAAAGTTTCGCACTGACCAGTGTATATGTAATAACTAAAATGAAGATTCATAAGTAATTTTTTATCACATTTTTTTTTCATTTTCATAGAATTTTTAACATGATAAATGGGTAAAAGGAAAGTTTCGCACTGACCGGTGTATATGTTACGTGTAAAATAAACATTCATAAGTAATTTTTATCACATTTTTTAATTTTCCTGGAATTTTTAACAAAATAATGTGTAAAAAGAAAGTTTCTCACTGACCGTGTATATATAATGACTAAAATGACATTCATAAGTAATTTTATCACATTATTTAATTTTCAGGGAATTTCTAACAAAATAATGTGTAAAAGGAAAGTTTCGCACTGACCGCTGTATATGTAATGACTAAAATGAAGATTCATAAGTAATTTTTTATCACATTTTTTTCATTTTCATGGAATTTTTAACATGATAAATGGGTAAAAGGAAAGTTTCGCACTGACCGACGTATATGTTATGAGTAAAATGAACATTCATAAGTAAATTTTTATCACATTTTTTAATTTTCATGGAATTTTCAACAAAATAATGTGTAAAAGGAAAGTTTCACACTGACCTCTGCATATGTAATGACTAAAATGAAGATTCATAAGTAATTTTTTTTTTTACATTTTTTCATTTTCATGGAATTTTTAACAAAACAATGTGTAAAAGAAAAGTTTTGCACTGACAGGTGTATATGTAATAACTAAAATGAAGATTCATTTGTAATTTTTTATCTCTTTTTTTCATTTTCATGGAATGTTGAACATGAGTTATGTGTAAAAGGAAAGTTTCGCACTGACCGGTGTATATGTTATGACTAAAATGAAGATTCAAAGTAATTTTTTATCACATTTCTTTCATTTTCATGGAATTTTTCAAAATATAATGTGTAAAAAGAAAGTTTTGAACTGACCGGTGTATATGTAATGACTAAAATGAACATTCCTAAGTAATTTTTATCACATTTTTCAATTTTCATGGAATTTTTAACAGAATAATGTGTAAAAGGAAACTTTCGCACTGACTGGTGTATATGTAATGACTAACATGAAGATTCATAAGTAATTTTTGATCACATTTTTTCATTTTCAAGGAATTTTTAACAAAATAATGTGTAAAAAAGAAAGTTTCACACTGACCGGTGTATATATAATGACTAAAATGAAGATTCATAAGTAATTTATGATCACATTTTTCATTTTCATGGAATTTTTAACAAAATAATGTGTCAAAGGAAAGTTTCGCACTGACCAGTGTATATTTTATGAGTAAAATGAACATTCATAAGTAATTTTTATCACATTTTTTCATTTTCATGGATTTTTCAACAAAATAATGTGTAAAAGAAAAGTTTTGCACTGACCGGTGTATATGTAATAACTAAAATGAAGATTCATTTGTAAATTTTTATCACTTTTTATCATTTTCATGGAATGTTGAACATGAGTTATGTGTAAAAGGAAAGTTTTGCACTGACTGGTGTATATGTAATGACTAAACATTTGTAATTTTTTGTCACATTTTTTCATTTTCATGGAATTTTTAACATGATTAATGTGTAAAAGGAAAGTTTCGCACTGACTGGTGTATATGTTATGTGTAAAATGAGCATTCATAAGTAATTTTTTGTCACATTTTTTCATTTGCATGGAATTTCTAACAAAATAATGTGTAAAAGGAAAGTTTCACACTGACCGGTGTATATGTAATGACTAAACATTAGTAATTTTTTGTCACATTTTTTCATTTTGATTGCATTTTTAACATGATTAATTTGTAAAAGGAAAGTTTCACACTGACCAGTGTATATGTAATAAATAAAATGAAGATTCTTAGGTTATTTTTTATCACATTTTCATGGGATTTTGAGCAAAATAATTTGTACAAGGAAAGTTTCCTTGTGAATAGTCTATTTGCAATGACACTGAAAATGTCATTATTGATTATTTGATTAAAATTGATCGATATTTTTTTCATAATTTTCGTGGAGTTCTTAACAAAATAAAGGAAATTAACTATTGATTTTCAATTTATAGATTCTTTTTATAGCCAAGTCCTTGTCACTGTAAATGGTAATTTTGTATAAAACTTTATCACGATTAAATTCGTTTCGTTTCATTGGAAAATTTCAATTATCTATTAATCTATTGATTATTTTGCATATCATTAAATGACGAGTCCTCTCTCGTCAATTGACGAATTGTATTCGTCAAATGACGAGTACCTGGACGTGAACTGTTATGGACGTGAATCGATTCGTCCCGTCCCGTCACGTCACGTTCCCGTCAGCGATCCGTTCACGTCCCGTCAGCAATCCGTTTCGCGTTCGTCAAACGGTAAGGGCTACGTTGCACAGTTCTGTATCACACGATCGTCAATTTTTCAAGCAAAGACCTTACCCTTACTGAAAAAGCCCAATGACAAAGTTGCTGAATGTCATAAAGGCGTTTTTGAATGTTAAGTGAGTAATAATTTACAAGTGTTCAATTAGAAAAAATGAAAGGGTATGGAGTGAATGTACATGTGACAAAAACGCACATGATACCTAGAAAACTACAGTTTATTAAGGACAGGGCTTTTATTTCTGTCTACATCTTGATGTCGCCTGATGGCCTTCGACCAGAGGCGAACAATATTCACCAACCCCTCAAGCGAGATCAAGCGTGTTCTTGGCTATAAAATTTGAAATATTTCAATTATTCACATTCTGGAAACATGAATTTATTAGATTTAGTATATCTGGGGCATGAAACAAATGCATCTCTATTTGTATTCAGTCAAAAGTTATTAACGTTTCAAAGCTAAACCCAGTAGGCATAGGACATGTTTCACTTAAGTTTTGAATTCTTTGATAATATCTTATGGCTTGTCTAAAAGTCAGTCCTGGTAGACGTAAATCATTTGGCTTACAGTGGCAACCAGTGGTAAAATTATTTGTTATGCAAGATTCTATCATTTGTTTCTTAATTTCATAGACAATTGTTAATTGTTTATACACAAACATAAACCCAGCTGTTAAAAATACCTTTCATTAAGCACCTCTTACACTACACCGTATAACCAAAACAAACGCCGAACGTATAAAAGAAAATCTATCCGTTCGTCCCGTTCATATACGTGTGTTGTCCGTTCTTTATCCGGTGAATACGGTACAATACGGTGATGTCCGTTTTGTACGGTGAAAAATTTAAACATGTTCAAAACTTGGAACGGACATATTCCGGACAAAATTTCCGGTAATTGTACGGTTGGTATACGTTTTATTCGGTTCTTAAGCGTTGTATATACGTTATTCATTCGTTACTCGTCCGTTTCGCATCCGTTCATATACGGTAGATTAAATTGATAAAACCTACCTTTACCGAAGAGAAAATGGATAAACCATTCCAGTTCCGGACCTACAGTGGACACTAACTGGACAAGTACCGAATAAAACGAATTTATACAAATATTTGTTGTGCAATGACCAAAATTCAATGTAATAAACAAAGTAGGAATCGTTATAAGTAGGCCATAATTAAAGGTAATAAGCACAAAATATAAAATATATAATAAAAGGAAACCAGCTTAAATTAGAAAAATACCGAAGTTACTGTGAATTTAATTTCTGAATATGCGCATTTCGACAACTTATGTCTCTTCAGTGCAGATAAAATCTAAACGTTTGGAAGACTATAACTCAAAGATGTTTAAAAACTGATAGAGAACAAATAACAAATATGATCTAAATGTAAGGCCAAAATCGGCTAAGGACAGGGCTTTGCATGAGGGAGATACTCGAATCACACGAAAGGAACAGAAAGAAAGGTCCATATTATCGACCTTCTTGGTCAACTGTGACGCAATCAGACGGAAAACCTAAATGATGGTCATGCTAGAACGAGAGAAAGTTGAACCACCAAAGAGTAACAGAATTTATTTGTTTACCCCATAGTTCGAGTCCATTAGGTTGATAATTTGTGCAAAACTTTCTGTTCCTTTCTTCTGAGTTTTCCTTCTATTAAGCAAAAAACAAAAAACAAACAAAAAACAAAAAAAAAAAAAAAAAAAAAAAAAAACAAAAACAAAAACAAAAACAAAAACAAAAACAAAAAAGAAAAAAAAAACAAAATATGTACGTTGTCTCTCCTTTTAAAAACTTTAAATGTGTTAAGCAGCTTCAGGTTCCATCGAAACTATACAACTTTAACCCGATCTTGGTCGTGGGTATCTTCATTGGAATTTCGCTTTGGGTCGCAGGTTGAGAAGGTTAAATATAACCACACAGGTCATTGTCGTGCCATTCTGTTCGGTGATGCTTGTGGAAATGAAATTCATTGTTCAAAGCACACCGTAATGATTATCTGTGTAAAATAAGTTGTGGAGCGGTATCGTCTTTTAAAATCGAAAGTTTTACATTGTACCTATTCAATTCTTTTTCACTCGGTCCAAGTACTGAACGTTTTCGTTAACAATCCGTTTTATTCGGTACTCGTCTGGAATGCTATCGCAGTATATATGTAAATACGTTTTATACGGTGATCGTCCTGTATGGTTCCGGTGTCTGTTTGGTGGTAGTTGGGGTTATTCCGTGCCATAACTGTGCATGCATGGTGTACTAACTGTATACTTCCGGTTTTTTTTGTGCGTTTTCACTATAATTCGTAAACAAACAAAATATTTACTGCCGTACTAAAATGATTTTCATTTTGTGTCATACGGTGTTGTGTAAGAGCAGCTTTACATAAATTCTTGTATCTATAGTTTCTATTCTTGAAGTATGCAAAAAGTGTGAGTTCTTCTTTATTTTAGAAAGTCTGTAAGTCCCAAAGGAGCACATTCTTTATATGAAAATATCCTCCAAATATCTGTGATTCACTGCTTTACTTTCAGTTACTTATTTCTAACCATAATCTGTAGACCGTTGTGAAATTATCGTGTATTAGACTTTGACTTTCTAAAAAAATGGATTTCTATGTAATTGAGAACCAAACCATCAGTCTAAAAATAATGCAAAGTATATGCTAATGGAAGCTTTAGTTTTGCTTCAAAAAAGATTTCGTGGTGTTTGAAAAAAATACAATGTTTCAGGTAATTTTAGGTGTAAAAAGATTGGCTACTAATGTCCCAGTCATAATAGAGACCTCAAATCAATACATATGTCAGAGTTAAAAGTAGACTTACAGAGCTATATGAGAGTAATTTTCGGCCATCGAAAGGGTTAACTGTTATCTTTTGTGTTTTTTTTTAATCAAAGGGAAAGTTTCATACATGCATTAACATGTCGAAAGAAAACAATGTGAACGGTTTTCCATGCATTTTCTTCGTGTAACAGTATTTACAAACGCAAGCAAAATACTTTATTTTAATGTATTGAAAATGGTGTGAAGTAAATATTTTACATATATTATTTAACCTATCGACAGAAAGATATAATCATTGTCCTACACTTTGTGAGGTATGTACACGTCCTGAGACATGGAAGCCAAACTTACACATAGGTAAATATATCTAGTATCACTGATAAATATATAGTTTTAATTACAACTAGTTCAGAATTAGCTCTCTCAATGATACCTACTGATTGTATAGTAGTTACATCAAACACGATATTTTCAGAACACACACTGTTATAATTATTGGTCGAACAAAACTAAATAAGGATGGATTGCAATAAGGCCGTTCTACGGCCCTACTAGAATTTTGATAAAATATGTGGCAATGTATAGTAATCATGACAAAACAATATATGAATTCTGAAAAGGCTGAAGATTGGTACATTGCAAAAAACAACATCAAAACCTCATTTTGATATAAAATTAATAAGCAAATGGTGCTATTTTATCATTGATATAATTCTTTTGTTAATAATTTTTTTTGAAAGGAAATGATACAGTTTAACACGGATAACTCATTTTGAGAAAAATCTACACAATAACTTTATTTTTCAGGTAAATGGAGTAGTTTGCCATCCAATTTTTTGATATTTTCTAGATATTACTATGAATTTGTGCTCGTCCGACATATTTTCATAAAATTATACATACATTTCTATATTTGAAACAAAATATAACGTTAGTGGACTTCAAAAAGAATGAATTTGTCGACTTAAACGCTTGATGGTATAAGTATCTGGTTTACTCTTGAGATATTTTTTTTTTCTCTCCGAAAATTTTGCCTCGAATTCAAACACTGAAACATGGAGTGTTGCAATGTGAATATTTTGCATTTTATTTAGTGTAATTAATGAACATGTGAATTACATATTAGGAGGTTTTATTATATATTATACCAATGAGGCATGTGAAGTAAAGATGCATGCATCTGTTATATTTTAACTCAGGTAGGTGATTGTTAGATTCATATATTAAACATCATTTACGTGCAAATGTACTCTCCATAGGAAATTAATAGGCGTTCAAGTAACCTATCGAGAGGGGAACCCTTTTCTAAGAAGACAAAATGTTGTAAAAGGACATGATGGTAACTTAGGAAACAACCAAGCTTGAAAATACATATAATTTGGAAAATAGATGATAAAATTCCATTTAAATATTTTGTTTGCGTATACACAGATGATACCTGAAGGCAATTGCTCATATATAATGTTTCAAATACACAAAAACACAATTTAATATCGAGAAAAAACAACTAAGAAAAAAAAATGGCAAAATTAATAGCATCTACCTATTAAACCAGACCTTGTTCAGCTCATTTGGCAAGTTGCTAGATTAGAAAAAAAAAAGCTCATGCGATGACTAGAATACCAGCACAACCACATTTACTGAAATTTTCAATGTTTATGAAGCTATCATTTGCATACATGAATCAACATAACTTTGATAAATGAGATAGATCTCATAACAGAATATTATAAATACACTGAATTTTCACTTTAAAAACACCTTTTTTAAAATTTTTATATGCACGCACACGGAACCAGCTTGACAGTTTGCATGCATACTGCTTATTAAATAAGTAACATCTTGTAAAATTACTAGTCTGGTTCCGAATGCAAAGCAGGGCTAAAATTCAGTTTGAATGTAATCAATGTTGACCATTTTGTCATAGGCTCAATGTAAATTGCCATCATGAGGGGTATCAGAAATGACCTAATTTCAGTGGAAGAAGCAGTGTTTTGAACAAATTATTATATGGCTAATAACTACAGATGTTCTGACATTGAATGTTATTAAAGAAATTATGATTTTGCTTACTTTATTTTTTTTGCAATCAGTTAGCCGATTTAAATATTGCATTAAATACGAATAATAATTAGTATAAAAGGAAAGTGTAGATTCTTCAGCAGCACTGTGTTTGAAACTAAATTTCGAAACTTGACATAATTAACTTTTCGAATAGCTAGACCTAAGTGTTTTAGATATCTGAAACGCTTACCATCGAGAGTTTTAAAATGAAATTTCCCACGAGATATGGTTGTGGAATCTGTTTCCTGAATGATCCCAAGCTAATGAGATTTTAAACAAAAGCTTTTGATGATCCGAGATAAATGTGTTCTTTAAGCCTGGCGTAATCAGGCTTGCTCGCTTTTTTTCAAGGCGTCCCAATGGTAAAGTCGGCAAACATATTTGACGTCATAAATGAATTTCAGCACAATATGCTATATGCACCTCAAGGCTAATATTCAGTTGGATAAACACAATGCTATTGTTTGCAAAAGCATATTGAATATTTTGAGAAACAAACTGAGAGACACTGATGTGTTCTTTTAGAAAATGTTTTATGCATTTTAATGTCCTACAAACACATTAAGTTTTTTGTAAGAAATTAAAATTTCAATTTCTATTTTATATGCTAGTAAAAAATAACATTTGATTAAATTATCTCATAGCTTTCATCGTCACAGAGTAGCTTGTTTTGTTTTTACTAATCCCGTAATTTACTACAAACTACTGCTATGTTTGCATTGTTATTTTAGTTAAAAAATTATCGTTTAAAGCTACACATGTGCATGAAAGTTCCTGTAATTTGACTGAAACCATATGACATAAATGGACATTTTTCTGTATTCAATTGATATTGATCAACTAAATTATAAGATATCCTGTAGTGTGTCTTAAAATTTATGGAAAAAAATTGTTATATTAATGCCTGATATAATGAAAAGTAAAACATGCGAAAAATGGACGTTTGTCTTTATGCAATATGATAACGAATGTCACAATCATGAGCCTTCTTTTTTTGAATTTGACATACGATTACGGACACTTTCTGTATTTGATATGATATCGATGTGCGCCATAAGGAACCGTCCATACTTTGACTAAAAACTTAGTAGCAGAATATTTACCGAATTTAATTTAAACTAATGCCCGACATATTAAAAACTCTCTGCAATTTTATTAAAATATATAAAAAAGTGATGTTTATGTGGTCGTTCTTAACAAGAGTATTTTACCGAATTCTTGTAGTCATCACTGCAGTTTTTACGGTCTAACTTACGATCTTGTGGACCGCTTTGAAATATTTGTTTCGCGGATGACAAATTTTTTTTTCAATAAAAAGCTTTAGGGTGTTGCTTCCTCTACCGGATTTGATTTTACTGTATCGATCACAGGCTCTGGGATAGCGAATGATTTTGGAGATGTAAGCTCCATATGCCGGCGCTGTTGGAATGTTGAATGTTGCAATGTACAAAGAAAAGGGTAGCTGACTATAGGAAAAGTGAAGTTCTTGCGTTTGTCATACAGCTTAATTTGTTTGTAGTCTTCCCTTGTTGTCAATGTCAAGATTTTGGTCAAGGAATGAGTCCGATTTCGAAGCGTCTATAATATCCTAAATTTCGAGCTCTTTTGGATTGATCAGATGAAGAAAATAACTAAAGCGAGGGTTGTTTAATGGCAAAATATCATCTATTTAATGGCAGCTAAAACTATAGTATTGAGCTAGTTTTTAGCTTTATCATGAAGAAGCCCTTAGATGAATTGAGCCTCATAGGAGTAAAGCAAAGAATCAGTTAGAGGATGTGCAGTTTGTGCTCCTTAGAATTCCGAAACGTTTGTTGAAAATAAAGTCCTCTAAATTGGACAAATATATTATCGATTAGAAATTTTAACGTTTTAAAAATTTCCTCTTCTGTATATATTTTCTTCGATTCGGGGCCATATATCACAAAATAAGCTTGTTTTCTACCTATGACAATGTACCTAAATGTTTTACCGTCTCAAGTACGAGCTGTTTCCGGGTTATCTTTAAGTAAACTTGTTATGTCTGCACTCAACTGTGTGCAAAAAAATTGTGCATATTTTTTATATCTTTTAAGCCCACCCAGCCCAAAAGGCCGTATTACAATCACTTGGCATCCGCAATCCGACGTAAACTTAAACATTTTTTTCTCTGAAAACACCAGAAAAATGTTCTGAAACCCTTCCAGGATATGTACATGTAGTTTCAAAATAATAATTCAGAAGTTCACAGGACAGAAACATGGTTGATGTTACTAAAATATAATAAAATGGGTAAATAACAAGTTTTTGCAACTTATTTACTGCTACAAATATAAAACTCTTACCAAGATAGTTTAATATCATGACTAACTCTATTGCAATTAAACTTAAGATTGACTGGGCGGAGTTTGCCTTAAACTTTGAACTGAGGTAACTCTACTTTTTCAGTGTAGTGCCAACATTAGGTGTTAAAAGATTACAATCAAATTAATCATTATTGATCATGTAGTTATTTGTATAGTGAGCTCTTTTCAAAAACAAATAGTTTGTAATTTGTATGCCCAAAGATATAAAAAAGAACATTCACCAATCAACCAATTATTGATCTATTAAAAAGATCACCCTTCATTTGGTCTATTGTACCTATTGATGTTTTGGAATGATCAAATCCTGAATGACAAGTAACTCCGCCCAGTCAACCTAAACTTTTCTTATAATACCTAGTCTGCAATTTTGACGGAAGTTCAATAACCCATTTTGCTCTTATTGCCCCTTTTCCATAAATTATTCAGAATATTAATATTTTTATATTGCATTAAGAGAGAACTAAAAATAGCATAAAGATGTCAAAATTGAACTGCAAAATTGTTGCATATTTAAATCTTACCGCTTCACAGCTTTGAAAGAAATATGAATACTACGAATTGTTGCCCTTTTATCCTCGAATTCTTGTCAAATCTATGCTTCAAAACGATTTGAGATACAGGATATATATTCAAATATTACAAAGGTAAAATTCTACAATGAAAATGTACTCTTCTGTATGGGTATATTTTTATTACAGTTATATCTAAAATCTAAATTATAAATGAAACTTCTGGGTCAAATTAATTTTGGAAGGGAGTCTCATTATTTCCATAACAATTTGATATCGAACATATGAATTACCTAATTTTAAGGGGAACACATGCCATTTTTTCGAACGATGTCTTCAAATTAGTTGTAATAGATTGTGAGAGTTTTGGTTGCAATGGAAACATAATCTTTCAATCCATTTAAAAAAAAAAATGCTGCACTAATGTATAACTTAATACCGAAGTTACTTTAAATTTATTTTCTCCATATGCGCATTTCGACAAATTATTTCTATTCAGTGCAGATTAATCTAAACGTTTGGAAGACCATCAACTCAAAGATATTCAAAAACTGATAGAAAACAAAGAATCATGATGTTTTACATGTATATGTTTTAAAATATGCGAATATGTTATAGGTTGTCTTATCATGGAAACTAAATGCAGATGAGCATTACAGGCTCCTGCGAGAATCTAATTTTCTTTTCTTATATGTTTTCAAAATGGAGAGCTTAGTCTTTCAAATTCTTTTCAGCCACAGACTTGTACAACTTTTTATGTGAGTATATGTATTAAAGAGCAATTAAGATTGATTTATTGAAAGATGATCAGAATAAGACTTTATGAACAAGGTGTTCATAATATATGAGAACTTAAAAAGTACTCACATTTTGCTTTTGTTTCATATGACGTGTCCCGATATCATACAGTTTTTGGAAAACAATGACATTTGAATAACGAGGGAACCAAAGCACACGATTATAGAGACACAGGGCAAAAGATAGAATATCAGAGGACGGAAGACCAAAGACACTACACAACCACAAACAAAAGGAAAATGGTTAATTTAAATTTATTAGATGAGATTTACCCCAGTGAGGACAACAGGACCTAATCATATCTCATTTCGACAGCAGAATATATTTCTGTATCCAAATCTTTAGTTAGAGAGAACAAAAGTCAACATTGACATTTTTACTAGAACATCAATATTTATTAATCTTAATTTCGGACTAAATAATATAAGAAAATGCAATGAAATAATTTGTTTTCAGAGCAATGTAATCAGCTAAGCACATGAACAATAAATGATATCTTTATCAATCATTTCTGGAAAATTAGTCAGCTTTGCTTGCAAATAGCTAAATACCAAAGTATCGCCAATTTAGTTTCTACAAAAGGCATTTCAAAAAATTATGTCTCATAAGTACAGAGAATAACAAAACAATAAACAAACAAATAATTTTTAGATTTCAATGAAATTCAAGCTGAGAAGAGAACTATGTACGACGAAAAAAAAACATCTTTAGAAAAGCACGTCCTCCTAAAATTTAGATATCGCAAATTCCACTCTGTTGTGTTAACATACCTTATCGGAATTTGTAATCTTTTGTTTTATTTTCTAGCACATTTGTATGGTAAATGTAAGTAAATGGTTTTACCCTAAAAATAGAAAAGGAAAGTAGAATGAAACAACGACAAATTATATTGTTCTGATTGTTTGTTTCGTTTTCATAGCTCAATAAAATATATTTGTCAATTTTTAATGATTTCAATTTTTATTTTTTATCTTTTTGTGAAATAAAAGTATTTGTTAGTTTTGAGAATTTTACATATTTCAAGTAAAAATATTGTGGTACTAAAGAAGTTTAGAGTGCCCACGTTTATTCATGCTGACTTTGTAATAAGTCGCCATCGTGATTTATCAACCCTCAAAAATGTATATTCACCTCGTCTACGGTTCGGTGAATATTACATATTATCGGGTTGATAAATCACGGAATGAAACTTTCTCCATTATGTCATTACATTCGGTTAGCAATATAGTCAATTGAGTAAAAAAAAAATAAACAATAAAAACAAATAATTGATAATACTGTCCTTTGCAAAATGTAATCGGATTTTTATTCAAAAAAGATAAATAAATAACAAAGTATTCTAAATTCAGTTTCTGTAAATGGTCATTTTAACAACTTACTCCTCTTCATTGCTAATAATAGCAAAACAATTGAAGAAAAAAAAATCAAATTTTGTCGATAGATTGAAAGAGGTTAGATAAAAACAGAGCTATCTTCGTTGGAGATATCCCTTAAAGCATATCTTCATAAAATTAAGATATCGCAAATTTCGCTTTGTTGTGTTAACATGTCATATCGGAATTTATAAATCTGATAAGTATATATATCTTGTTTTATTTTGTAGCACGTTCGTATGGTAAAACATGTAAGTAAAAATGTGATAAAGGTCACGAAGAAGAAAATTCCTTGAAAACTTATTGTGTATATTTATTTATTATAAATAATTTGTGTTTATTGAGCCCACATTTCATGATTTTAATATGACTTTTGAATCGATTTGTGCCTTTTGGTTGCTTAAAGGTTGTGATCGTTTTTTTTCTTCCTTTTTTTCCTTTTTTTTTTGGGGGGGGGCAATATATAACAGCAACTGTAATAAAACTTTGTAAAAAAATTTATGTGTTCAGACGATCCTGCATCATCGGTAAAGGAACATTTAGTAGCATTTCTCGACATCTAGCAATAAAAAACCGGTGCTAGGGCCGTCTTAAAAATACTATGAGAGAAAGCTTATTATTGAAAAACTCATGGTGACTTCAAGACGAAGACCAACAATAAACGCGTAGTTGAATTGCTTTGTTTTGCCGTTTATTTGTAGAGACTTTGTCTCATACTCATTCAAGTAGTTTACCTGCATTGGGTTATATTCGTATGTTTATTATACTATAGGGAAACATGACAGATAAAGGGAAGGTTTGGGTACCAAAATACCAGTTTAACCCTACCGCTGGCTTTTGCTAGTGCCGATACCAAGTACGACTGTCTCGAGTTCCTATCGTTGTTTACGTTTGTCTTTGACTTATTTGTCTTTTTCCTGACATGTATTTATAATTTACAGCCATTGTAGATGTTTGCTGTTGTCCCTTTAATTTTACTTGCATTGCAGATCAATCAATGAAATCATGAACTTGAATAATTTGAAGGTACAAAACATTAAGAAAATTAAAGAAAAGAAAACATAAATTTAATTTAAATCATCGATTTTTTTTTTGCATGGCTTTCGCTATGGAGAGATAAAACGTTTGGCATAGTCCAAGGTTCGCCTGATACTGCGACAAATCATTACAATAAATGAAAAAAAAGAAGATGTGACACATAACTAGAAAATTATGCATATTTCATTTGAATATTACATTGAATTGCAGTAGTTGCTTTTATTTAATAAAACAAACAAACAAACAACAAACAAAACAAACAAACAAACAAAAAAAAAACAAAACAAAACAAAACAAAAAAAAAACAAAACAAAACAAAAAACCCCAAAAAACAAAAAAACGAAAACAAGAAAAAAACCAACAAACAAACAAACACACAAAAACCAAAAAACAACCAAATACAAAGCAAAAAAAAAAAAAAAACCAAACAAACAAACAAACAAACAAACAAATATGGTATCCAAATATTCTGTCGAGTTAAATGAGGACAGTTTGGCATCATCTAGTATATATTCAAAAACATAAATATCAACTTTTGAAGAATTTAATCGAACAGTAATTACTAAAACCAAATTGCACAACTCATATTTCTAAAACAAGACGCGGGAAAGTCTTCACAGGTACCTGAAACATATAGGTATTCGTATATGTTATCGGGCTCATGACAGCTATGTATCGTAAAATATCAATCCGTGAGAGATAATATGGTGCCCAAAACTTTATATTCTGGAGAGCGGAATGATATTTTACAATACGTCAGCTGTCAAAAGCCATATAGCTTGTTTATCCTCCTTTATTTTGTATTTCAGATTTGTTATTAATAAATACATCGGCAAACGAATACCATAGCAAGAACGAGGAAAGGGGGAATTCTAAAATCATAAATCTTAAATCAATTTTCCAAAGTTCAGCGGGAAATTTGATATACATGTAATTCTTGCCCTTTAAGGATGTATTCTGGTGATAGTTCAGTCTCGCTGAAATCTCGTTTGGAAATAATTTTAAAATTATTTATATTTTCTGTACAATAGCAATGAACTGACAAAGTTGATGTTAGTCTTTAAATTGTGTCAAAAATTATTCATTTCTATCAACTGGTTTCAGAGTAAACTCAAATTGCCCTAATTAGCTGTTGGGTTAATGTCAATTTTTTCTGGGTACGAAAAAAGCCATTTAAGAAAAAAAAGCTCTATGATTTATTTTTGCTTTTTTAGAAATAGTTTTATATGTTTTTGCAATAAAAAGCACTAAACAAATGAAGTTTAAACCATTAGCTGTTTAAACAATTTAGAAAATCTACATATTTAGGGAAATACGGAAATGCTAAAATAGCCTCTAAAAGCATGAAAATGGAACAAAACTTTCTTATATCAACATCAACATATGATTTTTGGGAGCTTAATTTGTTTATTCTTTCTATTTATAGCTTATCAGAAAGTTTGAAAAAAAGTTAAACACTCTAAGCTACATTTTTTCATTGAAAATAGTAAAAAAAATGGGCAAAAATGCCTGAAAATAGCATAGGTGCTGAAATTGGTGACTTTCTAACATCTCTAGCAAAATAATTTGCACAACAACCTATGAATATTTCTTTATATATCTAATTTATAGGGGAAGAACATTGCAAAAATCAAGGTTTGAAAAAGGTTAAATACTTTAAAATTTTGGCTCCTCACAAGGGTACATCTTTATACTTCAAAAACATGTTTTGTGGTTTCTTTTATCATTTCAATTGTTTTGTAACTAGGTGAATATTTTGACCGAACTTCTCGAAATAATGTCGATTTTGAGTGTTGTATCAACTTTTGGTTGCTACGATATTCTATCCTTTCTTGGAGCTTTTGTGACGTCATAATGTGAAGATGCGGGGTGATATTTTACCTTAGATTAAGATCATCATTTATTTTGCATTTTAGATTTGTATTTCTTGAACTGAGGTTTCAAATTCTCCCAACGTTGCACGGTAAATTCCCCATACATGTCATTCTCGCCTTTTCATCAACTGTCAGCTTCAAAAAACATGTGTTATAGTTTTTTTTTCTATCATTTTAGCTGCAAACGTTTGATTAATATTTTCACAGAACTACGCGATAAAATTTCGATTTTGAATGTTTCAGCAATTTTTGGTTGTTACGATATTCTATGTTCTGGAGCTTGAAATTTGTAACGTAATAATGTGAAGATGAGGGATGATATTTTACCTTAGATCAGCTTTCATAAACAAAATAACTTATTTATCATTATTTTTTTACATTTTTGATTTTTACTTGTTGAAATAAGGTTTCAAATTGTCCCAAATTTGCGCTGTAAATTCGACATACATGTCATTCTCGCCTTTTAAGCATCTGTCAGCTTAAAAATATGTTTTGTAGTTTTTTCTATCATTTTATCTGCAAAGGTTTTGTAACTGCATACGTATTTTCACCGAACTACGCGAAATAATGTCGATTTTGAATGTTTCAGCATCTTCTGGTTGTTACGACATTTAATCATTCCTTGGAGCTTTTGTGACATCATAATGTGAAAATGTCAAAGCTCTGCAAATATATCAACGACCCACTTTCTACAATTTTTCTAATGTTTAGTTAATCTATTTGTGCAATCATGATTCTGTTTTGAATACCTAATCGGAAGGAGCAAGTGGAATAGATGTTCATTTTTATCAGCAAATAAGCTGAAAATTGCTGAAAAGGCAACAATGACATGTATGGCGAATTCTTCGCAAAACTCTCGAAGAATTTGAATCCTCGGGTCAATACCAATCTAAAATTGCACATAAAAGGATGATAAACAAGTTATCGCTCACTTGCCCCTGTGCTTCATATTCTGGCTCAGGGGTTGATATTTTACGATTCAAAGCTGTCAAGAGCCCCATAACATATACATTTGTACGTATTAGGTCAAAACCAAACATATGCAAATATGGCTAAATTTTTCTTTATCTCAAAACTCTATAATATTCATGACTTCGAAATCAGAATTAGAGAAAAAACTGTTTGCTTATGAGAACTGAAAAATACAGATTGACGATTTTCCATTATTTTACCTATTGTTCCTTAAGGGAGTACGAGTGTCAGAAATTTTGTAATTAGAATTAAAATTCGTTTATTTGGAAACGATGAAATTACGTTCCAACAGAACCCTCTTTTCTTTGCTTCATTTAATAAAAGTGGATTACGTATCATTCACGATGTTTGGAACTCTGAAGATAATAACTTTAAACCGTGTTCAGAAATTTATGGCATTTTAGTTGATAAAAGAAATTGTATTTCAGAATTTTCGAAAGTCAAAAAAGCCATTTCTACGAAATTTGCAGCAATATTAAATAATCCTTTAGAAGATAATAATGAGATACATGTTGTTGGTCAATTTTCAAATTATTCAATGGCAGACACTCTTCATATAAAAAAAGGAAGGAAAACATTGTGCTCAAATGAATTCAAACTAAAAGATATTAAAACATTATGCAACATAATAAAGAGGTCAAACCGAAATGTATCGAAAAATGGGAAAATTATTTTGGCGATTCCTGTAATATTGACTGGAAACAAGTTTGGTTTACATTAAAAAAGGTGAACATTAATAACAAAATCAGGGAATTTCAGTGGAAATCTATACATAATATTCTTTACACTGAAAATAGACTGCAAAAAATGAACAAATCAAATGGTAGATGTCACTTCTGTCAAATTAACAATATTCAAAATACTGAAACAATTCAACACTTGTTTTATCACTGTAGTCATGCTAAAGCTGTCTTAGAAAAAAATCAAAAATTTTGTTGAAAGCTCTCATATTTCCCCTGGTATCTAAATAAGGGAGGAAAATATGATGTTGGGTTTTTATGAGGCTAACAATAATATCTTTGTTTTAAATACAATTATCTACTATTCAAAATGGATCCTTTGGAAACAGAGGAATAGTATTAAATTCGGACACTTGAATATTAGCCATGATAGGCTTATAAACGCGTGGCAACTTAGTCTTTAGCTGCTATTAGGGTCACTTTTAGAAATGAACGACATCAAAAATTCCTTTAAACATAAGTTTCAGCTGATAATTAGTAATATGTAATTTGCCTACCTTCAGCAGATCCAATATATCTCACTTATAATAAAACGGTGTGCTCGTTTGGCTTTATAGTTTGTTTTTGTTTTATTCACTGGTTTATTTTTCACTATGGTATATTATCAAATAAACTCTAGATGTGTTCAAAAATTCTCATAAAAAATCCAAGAGTTCATTGTGATTGTTGTACCTATGTGAATTGTCTACTAATGTCAAACATGATACCTGATATATATATAGTTATAGATGGGAGCATGATGTTCATGTAGTGCAGGGAAACCTAGACAGCTTGAATCCAGTGCCAGACGTGCTGCTGTCTGGGTTTTCTTGCACGGCATCGAGCTTCATGCTTACCTATCAAAGTATCTGTGTATTTATTACACGGTTTATTCAATAATTTGCTTATAAAATATAAATTGGGAGCATGTAATAAAAATAACTTAATTTGGTACTTGTGAAAATTATATAAATGCAAATATATGAATCTTTGTATATATAAAAGATATAATGTGTACTTAATATTAACAATATATGTATTCACAGCTCACTGGCCAAATCCCCTGGTTTGGTTAAGTGACTAACAAACAGGGAAGAACCTTGGTGGGATCGTTGTACCACCAAGGGGATTTGTTAACAACATGTTGTTTATTAAAATGTTTAAAAACCTTAAAAAAAAAAAAAAAAAAAAAAAAAAAAAAAAAAAAAANAATTAAAATTCTGACCTTTTGTTTTGAAGAGCACTACTATCGGAACAACTTGAGCAAAAAATTTTGAAAATCCATGTAGGAATTTTTTAGATATAAGACGTCAAAATTTTGGCGGGAAACAGATCTCTCTAGAGTTTCCTTCAATTTGCATTAGATGTTAATAGGCCTTTAAATATATGAAATTATAATTAGAAGTTGATTAAATTTTCTACACAGTCTATTTCATGTATTTTTAAGTGACTTATGACCAAGAAAATATGATCTATGTGCACAAAATTTAGCACTGTTTGAATGGATAAAACCCGAGGATATAGAATGTTTCTGAAATCTGAGGCTCGTACTCCCTTAAAATAAATGTAGATCAGAATATACATGTAGTTATTCTGAAGACATAATCTAAAAATTCATTAGTAACATTTGGTGGCTGGAACTCATATCAGCAATAATCTGGTGTGGTCTCAAGTCCGTAATGTCAAGTGATTAAAAGATTAAGATAAATGTTCTTGTCATTTATATCTTTTTCAATTAGTTTGAACTTAAAAGTATATTATGAAAATGCATGTTATTCATCTTTTGTGCTTTTCTGTATTTTCGTTTACATTTGTCTGTAATGGGTAAACCATTTGTTTGCTGTGATAATGTCTTATGACTTTTACGATTTTCAGGTGATCTTTCTGTTGTCAATAGAGATTTTCTGCCGGGTAAGTATCTATAAGGAATTAAAATAACATACAGGGTAAAACATGAATATAATAAAAAAAGGTCGAAGGTAGAGTCTATCGCAAGATTGTTACATTAGCCTTTTATCTATTAACAGGCATTTTTGAAGTTAATGTGAATCGTAAAAGTCTTTCTTTTGTAAGTTTTACAAGCTTACTGAAGTCTTAGCCATGCAATGGGAGGGTTACTATAGATATGCTGACGACAGGTGTTACAATAACACTTTGCATCTTAATTATCAAGCATCAACGGAGTAAGTAATGACATGGATGAAGTGTCGTTTGATTTAAAAATAAAATCCACTGAAACACATACCAGGAGATATTGAATTGACCACGAATTAAAATGAAGCCAAATGTCGAAGGCCTCTAGGTAACTTCAAGATTAAGAACAACAATAAAAACGTTTTATTGGTTCTTTTGTCATATAATTCTAGATATTTTGACATGTATGCGCTTACTCCATATCCTTTCAATGTTTATTAATGTTCTACTTCTGAACGGATATAATGGATACATATACATGTACATTGCACGACAAATAAATGTTACTGCATGTATACAAAATACTTCTTTTTGTCATTGTTTTTGTGTCTAACGTCATTGTTTTCTGTGTTCTCGTTTTTGCCCTGTCTTTGGACTTCGATTTTTGTGAATTTCACCCCTTTGTTCCTTCGGTATTCTACTGCCGTTGTTTTAAGACACTCAACATCTTAGTAGTCTCGGTTACCATTGATTCTTAATTTAGTTTTTTATAGTTGTCATATTTACAATGTATAATGTAATAAAATGGAGGACAGAAAATATCTACATTTTTAAACAGATGTAGGCTGCACCATACCGTATAGCTGTGTCGTTTTATATTTAGTTCTTTTTAACAGGTGTGTAGGCTGCACTATACCGCTAGGCTGTGTCGTTTTATATTTAGTTCTTTTTAACAGATGTAGGCTGTACTATATCCTTGGGCTGACATACGTCATAGTTAGTTCCCTTTTTGAAAGGTGTAGGCTGTACAATACCGCTAGGCTGTGTCATTTTATATTTAGTTCTTTTTAACAGATGTAGGCTGCACTATACCCTTGGGCTGTCATAGTCCTAGTTCCCTTTTTTAAGGTGTAGGTAGCATCATACCGCTAGGCTGTGTCGTTTTATATTTAGTTCTTTTTAACAGATGTAGGCTGCACTATACCCTTGGGCTGTCATACGTCATAGTTAGTTCCCCTTTTAAAGGTGTAGGTTGCATCATACCGTGTATCTGTCAAATGTCATAATAGATTCCCTTTTATAGAAGTTGGCTGCACCGTACCATTGGACTGTCATATTTCATAATTAATTTACCCTTTGAACAGGTGTAGGTAGCACCATATCGCTTGACTGTCAAATTTCATAATACAGATGTAGGCTGAACCATACCGTTGGGCTGTAATACGTCATTAAGGTCTTTCACGACTCCAGTCGGAAAGACCTTCTTGTAATTCTTCCGATTATTGTTATTATTATTAAGGTCACAGTGAAAGACCTTATTGTAATTCTTCGGATTATTTTTTTTTTTTATTCTTTTTGTTCCGCCGCAAAAGCTGTGAAATAACTACGCGACATATCATTTCGATACTTGGTGTGATAAATCGGCATCACTGTGGGATCTCAAAACTGAGTCAAGCATATTAACCTATTTTTAGTAACAGAGTTATCTGCCACGGAACCAAAATTCTTGTTATCGGTTAAACTCGGAAACCGTAAAAGATAGCTGATTAAGAGTAATGAGTAAAATGTTTCTTGAGGCATGACGGAACTTCATTACGTTTGGACCGAAACTGTGCGGTATGGTTTTTTCGAGTTACTACCCTTTAAAAAAATTTTGAGTTTCCGTAAAATTTTTTTTCTCAGAAACCGTAAGT
>MJUU01029441.1:43468-54115 GCA_002080025.1 Modiolus philippinarum | reverse complement strand
ACTGACGTTCAACAGTACGAAGGACTCATCAAATGTAGAGTACTGCCACCTAGAGGACTCTATATCCCAGTGCTCCCGTCGAAAATCAATAACAAGTTATTGTTCACGTCATGTAAAACTTGTGCTGAAACGCATCAACAGACACCGTGTGAGCATGCCGACGAGCAACGACCACTGACCGGAATTTGGGTGATAGACGAAATAAAGAAAGCTTTGGAACATGGATATAAAATTGAAGAGATATAAGAAGTGTGGCACTTTGACACGGAGCAATACGACCAAACAACAAAGACAGGAGGACTTTTCACCGAATATATTAATACCTTTCTTAAAATTAAGCAGGAAGCCAGTGGATGGCCAGAATGGTGTCAGTCTGAAGAGGACAAATGGAAGTATATCAGAGAGTACCATGAAAAGGAGGGTATTCTCCTAGAGTACGATAAAATCCAAGGAAATCCGGGGTTACGAGCTTTAGCCAAGTTGATTTTGAACAGCTTTTGGGGAAAATTTGGTCAAAGATCTAACCTACCTCAAATCAAATATGTGTGTGATCCTGCAGAATACTTCGACATATTAACCAGCGATCAGATACTTGTTATGGGTATCAATTTTGTCAGCGATGAGATGGTTGAAATTAGATATTTGTATACAGACGAGTTTGTAGAGGAATCCGGACGTACCAACGTGGTCATTGCTGCTTACACGACCGCCCAAGCAAGACTGAAGTTGTACAGTTATTTGGAGAAGCTGAATACCCGTGCCCTATATACCGACACCGATTCCATCGTTTATACATCTCAACCTGGAGAATGGAGACCCGAATTGGGAGATTACCTAGGGGACCTTACGAACGAAGTACCAAACAACAAAATTACGGAGTTCGTGAGGTGATTTGTTGATACTTTAACATGTTTTGTTTGTTCTGTTTTTGCTAATTTGTACATATTTTATCAAGATTTGTTTATTTTCTTTTGCAATTTTTCAAATTTAACACACACGTTTTGTTTATTCAAACATTTTTATGACTATTGTCAGTTTTATTTCACATGTTTTGCACATTTTGTACGTATTTTTTATTTCACTTTCATTATTATTCAACTTTTATCACATCTGTTTTCTTATTTTTGAGTTTTTGTGATGACATGTTGTTTGTGTTTAACGTTTTTTTGTAAAAAAAAAATTGTTTGACTTTGTGTATTTTTGCATAATATTTCTAGTTGTATTGTTAATTCTTGTAAAATTTTTCTCTTTTATTTGTGTTTTTACGTTAAAATTTCACATTTTCCTGATATTTTCGTGCTTTTTCGGTGAATTGAGTGGTGGTGGTGATGATTGCTTGCTTTCAGTGGTGGTGATTGCTGCTGCTGCTGGGTAGTGTGGGAATATTGCTGCTGCTGCTGCTGCTGGTAGTGTGGGAATATTGCTGCTGCTGCTGCTGGGCAGTTTGGGATATTGCTGCTGTTATTTTACTTTTCCTAAAGTTATGGCTGGGCAGGGTTTAATCACTTATGAATCGAGGGCAAATAAGAATAACAAAGTCATTATCAATTTCATGATTTATCTTCTCCGTCATGAGACAGGCACGGGTCGGAGATCCACGTGCAGTCTTTACATTGTATATGGAGTTAAAGTCCAATCAACTGGATGTTGAATTCTTCTGCATCTTCTTAGTTCGGGATTTGTATTGTTTCAATGGAGCTGTTCATTGGTTCGTTGGGTTCTATCTTCAATGTGATGGTAAAACCATTCATGGTGTTCGGTTGGGCTGGAGCGTCTTCTCTACTTTGATGTTTGGTACGTTGATGACGTAATAACACATCCTTTCTACTGCATATTTGTCCACATTCTTCACAACGAAATTTGTTGGGCTTGATTCTATATATGTGTATTAATGTGTCGTTGGAGATTATCTCGTCTATTAAAGGTTTGGTGGCATATTCCACAGTTTCGTCTCAGTTATTGAAATCTCGCAGTCATACAATAAGGGACAGTTCTGGACATCATATTGAGTCTTGCTGTTTTCATTCGTCTCAGTGGTTGACTTCTCTCAGTCTGACTTGTTATGGGTATCAATTTTGTCAGCGATGAGATGGTTGAAATTAGATATTTGTATACAGACGAGTTTGTAGAGGAATCCGGACGTACCAACGTGGTCATTGCTGCTTACACGACCGCCCAAGCAAGACTGAAGTTGTACAGTTATTTGGAGAAGCTGAATACCCNAGTTCCTGGAACTTCGTTATGTTAAAGCTCCGCTTCTATACACGTCTGCTCAGTTCGAAGGTTAGAAGCAGAATGGGATCTTTAGTCGTTGTAGCTTGTTAAATAGGTTGTTTGGATTGAACCTTTGTCAAAAATGGTGGGACCCCCTAACAGCCATATCATATGAGATGGGACTTCGTAAATGTGTTCAATGGGTTAAGAATGACAAAGATACCCCCGAAAACATATATCACACAACTATTTAAGTATATTTTGTAAAATGCACTGATTGATCCCCTGTCAAAATTTTGGACCCCTCGTAGCACCCATACTATAAGAGATGACTTAGAATAATTTGTATTTTGGGCCATTCCCGAAATTTTTGGACCCCACGTTACACCTTAAATATTAGAGATAGGGCTTAATGGATGGCACCAATCGTTTAAGATGGTCAAAGTTACCCCGAAAACATATATAACATCGCTATAGTACTTGACTTAGGAAAAATTGAAATTTGGGCCAATCCCGAAATTTTTGACCCCTCATAACACCCGAAATATTAGAGATATGACTTAATACATGTCACCAATCGATTTAGAATGTCAAAGTTACCCCGAAAACATATATGACATGTCTATAATACTTAACTTATGAAAAATTGTATTTTGGGCCATTCCCGAATTTTCGGGTACCCTTATTTCCGAAACGGGAAGAGATAGAGACTTGAAACCTTCACCATTCGCCGTAGGAGCGCAAAGTTACCCCGAAAACATATATACATTGTACGGGAAACGAACGATAACTCTGTAAATCGAGAAAAACATTAGTAGAATATAGGTGGCCCACCCTTTTTTACGCAGTACAAAGCTAAAAGTTATAAACACTTCCGGTTGACGTCATTTCCGATGACGTCACCTCCGGTGACGTCACACTTGCGGTCACGTGACTTCCGGTGACGTCACTTCCGGTGCTCCACCTCAAATACTAATTGAAAACCACCTATATACTACTCATACGTTTCATGAAATTTCAAACACTGGTTTTGAGGAGTAGTGGATACCAGCTTTTGGGAACAGAAAGACGGTAGGAAGTACAGACGGTACATATAACTCCCACAAAGCGGGGGATATAACTAGAATATGAGGTGCATTTGTTAAATGTTTATAGATTCAACCTACAAAGTTCAGGTAGCATCTTGTTAATATTATTTAAGAGGAGTTGATTACCCGAAATTAGTACCATATGTGCGGACAGACAGACATTCGAACAGACAGACAGATAAGTACCCTATGTGCGGACGGACAACCAGAGATACAGCCAGACAGGTTGAAACCTAAAAACCCCAAACTTCGTTTGCAGGAGGTATAAAAGTCCAAATTGTCATATGTTGCATTTTTCAAATGATTTTTATTCTATCATAACACTTCTCATCCCTGGTCCGTTGTAATAACTAATGTATCTTCTTTATTGATATATAAAAATTAAAAAACAAATAAAAAAGTCAGATTTTCAGAAGTCGTTTTTCTTAAACAAAATTTCAAAGGAAGATAATGCATTGATGGTTTTATTGATATTTATACAAGTAGAACTGAGTTTAGGGGGGAAAATGGAATGTTTTTCCATAAATAATTTTAATTTCTCAGATATATATGATAACGCTATATTCCTTGAAATAAAGTTAAGAAAAACGATTTTTGTCCCCCCATGTGTGATACCAGGCAGATCTACAACAATTTTAATTTAGATTGTTTAGAACTATAAGTTCAATCTGATAATACTTGATGCTGATTTGTACCTGTTTTTGCTACTGATGTTTTCAACTGAAATGATTTTATACCAGAAATGATTTTTAACTCAATTTCTGACAGCACCAACAATACAAAGAAAAAGAGGTTTTTTTTGCATCTTACACAGAAAACGAAAGGCTTTAACTTTTCCACAAATTTTGCTAAGAATATTTTAACTTGTAAGTTTAAAAAAACCAAACAGTTGAAAATATTATTCTTTCACAGGTTTACTCCCAAATTTCCTTATAACATGTGTTTGTAATAATTTTACTTATGTATACTAGAAGTGTCCCATGTGTTATGTTAGACGAAACATGGCTCTCTTTGATGAAAAAAAAAATTATCTGTACCAAGATTCCACATTAACTTTACTTTATTAAGCAGCCTTCTGTCAGTCTGATGAATTTTCACAACCATGCATTTCTTTATTTTTTGGCTGTCGTTTTCTTTCAAGCAATACTCCGTTGCACCTTCATATCTGTTTTCAAAAAGGAAAGTTTCTTCATAAATGTTTAAATGAAGTTGGTGATATGACCTTTCCTGATATCAAAATTACTGCATTCCGGTTTTAAATTTCATTTTAAGCTTATATAAAGCTTTTTAATTTGTAAAACTAAAGAGCATCTGTAAAGTTAATTATTGTAGGCGACCGATTATGATGTTAGAAAAAGATCTGAAATTTTCCGATTACTTTCAGTCCTTACATAGCCTTTGTTCAAATACAAGCTATCATTAAACTTTGCACTTCAAGCCTTATATTCTAATTCACAAAAATGCAAAAATAAAGCGTATGCATTTCAAAACGTCAATGTAAACTTGAAACTTAAAACGATCTTTGACAAATTCAGTCATGTTGTCTAATAAATATTATTTTTCAATCACACCATTTTCCCTTTGCGATTAAAATTTAATTAAAGCGCTAAAAATATTTGTAGGTGTATTAAATTTTGTTTTTCAATGAATTGTTTAAACAAAAAAGACTGTCTTACACCCATTGACGTAATAAAGTACGTTACATAAATAAGTTTGATCTCTAGAGTCATAAGTTACCCTTCCAATCATACAAGAGACGTAGTCAATACTAATTGTTCCTTGAATATTGACAGTAGAATATAAATATAACAAGAAAAGAGAATAATGAAAAATGTCAACAGCCAGTCATAATGACAAAGACAATTGAACAAAGAAACTGCACTTAGAATAAAGACTTCTATATATATGGATAGAAGTACTCAACATGTGCAACAGGTCAGTGTTGTGAAAATTAGAATCCTTGTCGGACTTCGAAAAAATATTTCTGAGTTGGAACTGGAGGCTGATAACGGTCATTCTAGAGGCAATATCTTGAGGGAATTTCTCATGTTAAAAGACTGTCATACTTGCATATTTTGGCATATTATTTTTTTGTAATTTCCTATAATGTTATTCTGACCATATCTGACACATGTCTTATGATTTATTATAGCACGTTTTCTTTCAGTCAGATCGATGAGTGCCCTGTAGTTGTTGATATGTTGTAATTTCCTTTTTTGAGTCTTAATTTCCGGCAACGGTTGACACGGATTTTCAGTTAACGCCATTATTTTCAGTTATATTCAGGTAAACAGTGATATATTCGCGGGTATTTATTTTCGCGATTGTCGCGTAAAACCCGAAAAGCGCGGAAATTAATACCCCCCCCCCCCCCCGAAATATAACAACCAAACATTTACTTAACGGCTCCTCAGTCGACAATGGGGTTTTTCTAATTCTCAATTCTCAACAAGCGAAGTTGATGTGTTTTGCCATTTTTGCTATATTTTATATTTTCGTGTGATAGTTTACATCTTATCAGAAATTACCCTGTAATTGTTGAATCGTGTTTTTCTATTCTATTTATTTGCTAATTAAACGTTTTTGTAATTTAGATCTCTGACTTTACTTTGCCTCGGTATGTCACTTTTGCTTTGGACTTTTTTTTTCAAAATTAAAGTATAGATTTCACACGAGTAAATCTACACAGTATGGACGTGCTAACAATAATAAAACGATATATAACTTTGAAGTGATGACAATGGGAATCAAATGTGAAAACGATCTAGAAGTTCTGAAGCTTGTAATTCATTTTCGACATGTTAAATATAATTAAACATTGTGACCTTATCATATATTCCGGTAAATAAGCAAAGCTTGATTAATTCTACAGTTATAAGAATTCAGTTGTCTAGTATACTACATGTTACAGCTTTCCCGACAATGTAAGAAGTACATCTCAAAAGTGATTGATGTCCTCTACCTCGTTTCCACAAAGACACGAATTCTTAGAAATAGTTTTTTTCTTCGTTTAATTAGCAAGACCATAATGATAGTAATTTGGTACTGAACTGTAGGAAGTTTTGTCTCTTCTTTATAATTCATTTTTATAGAAGTCAAAGAAAAGCTGTATTCAAACTGCTTATAAACTACTACTAGAAGCTCCGAGAGTAAGCCTGTATCGATCACATAACAAAATCAAAGCTCCGATAGAGCTGAATCTCGAAGCCCTGAAAATCTACAGGTGGCAAAACTTCGTGGTCATCCAAAGAACTGCTGCATACGTCTGCATGTATTAAGTTATTCCGTAATACGTGAAAATAACCGGACTGTGTGATTTCGCATGTCGATTTCATTGCTATAAATATATGCAATACACTGTCACAGGTTTTCATCTTTGAACATTGAAATTACTGTGTGACAGGTTCGTTGATCCGAGACGCAATATAAAAAAACGAGTTATTTGATAAACATGCATATTGTTTTCAATTTAATATAACAACACCGTATTCAACTCAAGAAAATGAAGAAATATAACTTAAAAACACAATGTATATGATTTTGAAAGAAACTTGCGCACTATATTTTATCGGAAGCACGAAGATCATCTTTTAGAGCTGTTAATAGGCTTGAAGCCTCATGTGATTTTTTCTTGTCATATTAACATCTCTCCAGCTTCATGGCTTCGAGATAATGATTCTCTCAAAGGGTTAAACTGCCATGTTATTTGTCAAATCGGAGCGAAATGAGTAATCTTTCTAAAGAGCCTTCACTTGACAAAAAACTCAGTAAATTTAAGTGAAATTATATGCTCTAATAGTTTAATAGCAGAAAAATGATATTTAACCCACAGGGTCTAATGTTAAATTTTATGCTAGTAGTGAATCTCATCTCTTTGGGCCCATAAGGCCAATGTTAAATTTCATTTTTCCATCCCCCGTGTAATCAGCCGTGACTTATACTTTCAGACCAGTCTTCCAGCGTCCTGAACGTAGAGCACCGCAAACGTAGTGTAGCTTTGTGAGAGTAGTGGGACGCGGGGGGCGTTGTTTTCAGTACTGCCCTACCCATTCCATAACTTATTTAGTTTTTTTGTACTTATTGTCTTGTTTTGTATTGTACCATAACTTCTCATTTTTCTGTTCATGGTACAGATTTTTCTATTGTTTTTTTCCGAATAATCTCCCTCTTCTTATTTTTTTCTGTGTCTCCGTCTTGTGTTGTGTTCTCCATTGTACTTATCTTAGTTTTGTATGTTCTCAACCCTCATCTGGCTCTATTTGTCTATTTTTGTCAGCCGTTACTTTATACTTCTTTAGAATGCCTATATCGATAAAACCCAAGCCTCTATATGTGTTTCCATTTTCTGTTTTCAATACATGTTTTCAATCGTTGCAATGATAAACAATAAACTAATATCAGTTCTATATTTTATTTTCCCCGTCATAAAGCAAGCATGGGTTGGGGAATGGGGGTTTGGAGGTTCCTTAAAAAATTGAAAAAAAAATAATAAAAAAAAATTTTAAAAATGAATAAAAATATTTTACTTTTTCTCTCCTCCTCTCCCTTTAAGGCCCAATCCTCCTCTCAAATTCCCGAGATGAGCACGCGAGCAGTACGAGCAGCGAAATGAGCACACGAGCAGTGACAACGAGCAGCGTGAGCATGCCTTTGAACAGCGAATTTGTCACTTTTCACACCGCACAGCGGCGGCAGCAGCAGCAGCAATATTCCCGAGATGAACACGCGAGCAGCACGAGCAGCGAAATGAGCACGCGAGCAGTGAAAACGAGCAGCGGAATGAGCACTTGAACATACCCTTAAACAGCGAATTTGTCGCTCTTCCCACCGCACAGCGGCTTCAGCAGAAGCAGCAGCAATATTCCCGAGATGAGCACGCGAGCAGCACGAGCAGCGAAATGAGCACGCGAGCAGTGGAAAGGAGCAGCATGAACATACCCTTAAACAGCGTATTTGTCGCTCTTCCCACCGCACAGCGGCTGCAGCAGCAGCAGCAATATTCCCGAGGTGAGCACGCGAGCAGTACGATCAGCCAAATGAGCACGTGAGCATACCCTTATACAGCGAATATGTAGCTTTTCCCACCGCACAACAGCAGCAGCAGCAGCAATATTCCCGGGATGAGCAGGCGAGCAGCACAAGCAGCGAAATGAGCACACGAGCAGTGAAACGAGCACTCGAGCAGCGACATTCCCAATCTGACCCTATTTAATGCTTTGTTCTGTAAAATATCGTCATTCGTACTTCGAATCCAGAGAGAGGAAGACGTCTATAATGTATCACTGCGACCTTTGTGAATACACAACCAATCGTCACTTCAATCTCGTACGCCACAAGAATCAGAAACACGACATGGAAGATACTTCGCCAAATGAATCGGAGACAGAGTCCAACATATCAGAAGAAAGCGATCACGAATCTGCCTATAGCAACGAAGAAAGTAATGACTCTAACACGTCAGAAGAGTCCACCGACGAAAGCACTGACGATGAAGATGACCAAGAGTCTCCATGGAAGCTGATCGTGAATCAAATATTTGACAAACTCGAACCAGAATACACTAAGAAAGTAGAAGAGTTGATGGAAGAGGGACACGGCTCCGAAAAGGCTCGTTTATCTGCATATGAAGACATGAATAAACTTTTTAGAGACCATATGAGAAAACAATACCTGGAAACGGTGTTATGGATGCAGGATTTCAACAAAGATCCAATTCACAAAAAGATCAGAGATACAGCCAAAAGTTTAAGAGATGAAGAAGACTACGAAACCAGGGAATCTCGGCAATATGCAGTGAAGAAAAGAAAATATTTGTTAGATGACGTATTGGACAGATTCGAACCACCACCAATCGAAGACAGCAACGACTCGATGTAAAGTTACAGAAGAAAAGGGGGTGGGGTAATGCGGCCTATCCTTTAAGATAGCCAGTCACAAGCCTGGATAAACGCAGAGTGCCCCTTTGAATTCACTTTATGATCCCAGTCAAAATTTTGGACCCAACGTAGCTGAGATACTATTAGAGATACGACCTCACAAATGTCTCCATTCGATTAAGAATGACAAAGATACCCCGAAAACATATATAGTATGTCCTTAGTACTAGACTTAGGAAAAATTGAAATTTGGGCCCTTCCCGAAATTTTGGACCCCTCGTAGCACCCATAGTATTAGAGATAGGGCTTAATGGATGTCACCAATCGATTTAGAAGCACAAAGTTACCCCGAAAACATATATGACACGTCTATAGTACTGGACTTAGAAAATTTTGTATTTTGGGCCATTCCCGAATTTTCGGGTCCCCCTATCTCCGAAACGGTACGAGATAGAGTCTTGAAATCTTCACCAATCGCTGTAGGGGCTCAAAGTTAGCCCGGATTGATATATACATTGTACGGGAAACGAACTATAACTCTGTAAATCGAGAAAAATTAGAGTAGTAATGGGCACAGTTCAACCCCCCTTTTTTTACGCAGTAAAAAGCTAAAAAGTTATACTTTCAAACATGAGGGAAAGGCCCTCATTGGTCCGTTCAAACTTGATACGATTTGAAATCGGGCGCACAACGCTCCCATTGGTCCGTTTTGAATATTTGAATTTCAAATCTGGAGGGAAAGGCTCTCATTGGTCCGTTTTTGGAAATCGTCACTTCTGTCGACGTCATACTTCAGGTTGACGTCATTTCCGGTGACGTCACACTTCCGGTCATGTGACTTCCGGTGACGTCATACTTCCGGTCACGTGACTTCCGGTGACGTCACTTCCGGTCACGTGACCTATGACGTCATACTTCCGCATGCTCCTCTTGCTCCTCCTCAAATGATAACTGAACTGTCCCCATATACTACTCTAATTTTTCTCGATTTACAGAGTTATCTTTCATTTCCTGTACAATGTATATATCAATCCGGGCTAACTTTGAGCTCCTACAGCGATTGGTGAAGATTTCAAGACTCTATCTCGTACCGTTTTGGAGATAAGGGGACCCGAAAATTCGGGAATGGCCCAAAATACAAAATTTTCTAAGTCGAGTACTATAGACGTGTCATATATGTTTTCGGGGTAACTTTGTGCTTCTAAATCGATTGGGGTGACATCCATTAAGCCCTATCTCTAATAGTATGGGTGCTACGAGGGGTCCAAAATTTCGGGAAGGGCCCAAATTTCAATTTTTCCTAAGTCTAGTACTAAGGACATACTATATATGTTTTCGGGGTATCTTTGTCATTCTAAATCGAATGGAGACATTTGTGAGGTCGTATCTCTAATAGTATCTCAGCTACGAGGGGTCCAAAATTTTGACTGGGATCATTAAGTGAATTCAAAGGGGCACTCTGCGTTTAT
>MJUU01029441.1:31479-42563 GCA_002080025.1 Modiolus philippinarum | reverse complement strand
TGTGCGGTGGGAAAAGCTACATATTCGCTGTTTAAGGGTATGCTCACGTGCTCATTTGGCTGCTCGTACTGCTCGCGTGCTCACCTCGTGAATATTGCTGCTGCTGCTGCTGCTGCTGCTGCAGCCGCTGTGCGGTGGGAAGAGCGACAAATACGCTGTTTAAAGGTATGTTCACGCTGCTCGTTTTCACTGATCGCGTGCTCATTTCGCTGCTCGTGCTGCTCTCGTGCTCATCTCGGGAATATTGCTGCTGCTGCTGCTGCTGCCGCCGCTGTGCGGTGTGAAAAGTGAGAAATTCGCTGTTTAAAGGCATGCTCACGCTGCTCGTTTTCACTGCTCGTGTGCTCATTTCGCTGCTCGTACTGCTCGCGTGCTCATCTCGAGAATTCGAGAAGAGGATTGGGCCTTAAAGGGAGAGAAGGAGAGAAAAAGTAAAATATTTTTATTCATTTTTTAATTTTTTTTTATTATTTTTTTTTCAATTTTTTAAGGAACCTCCAAACCCCCATTCCCCAACCCATGCTTGCTTTATGACGGGACAATAAAATATAGAACTGATATTAGTTTATTGTTTATCATTGCAACGACTGAAAACATGTATTGAAAACAGAAAATAGAAACACATACAGAGGCTTGGGTTTTATCAATATAGGCATTCTAAAGAAGTATAAAGTAACGGCTGACAAAAATAGACAAATAGAGCCATATGAGGGGTTGAGAACATACAAAACTAAGATAAGTACAATGGAGAACACAACACAAGACGGAGACACAGAAAAAAAATAAGAAGAGGGAGATTATTCGGAAAAAAACAATAGAAAAATCTGTACCATGAACAGAAAAATGAGAAGTTATGGTACAATACAAAAACAAGACAATACGTATAAAAAAACTAAATAAGTTATGGAATGGGTAGGGCGGTACTGAAACAACGCCCCCCCGCGTCCCACTACTCTCACACAGCTACACTACGTTTGCGGTGCTCTACGTTCAGGACGCTGGAAGACTGGTCTGAAAGTATAAGTCACGGCTGATTACACGGGGGATGGAAAAATGAAATTTAACATTGGCCTTATGGGCCCAAAGAGATGAGATTCACTACTTATGTTCCGTGCTAATGGTCATGTTTTTTCCCAATTTTCTGCGCTTTTAACTAATGGTCACCTACCCGTTTCTTTACAAATAATTAAAATTTGGACAGGAATACATGTACTATTAACAATGATGTAATTGTTCCAAAAATGCATTCACCTAGAATAGTGGCATGCTTCTAGCGAAAATCTTGACTGGATTGTGGCATGCACCCTACTGAAGGCTTGATCGGCGAAAAGGTTTTCTCGAACAATGACAAACAGACTGAAATCAAAATGATCTGCTATTATTTTTCGCCACACACCCATAAAACAAAAATGATCATTTCCTCCGGAAAATTAGAATGGTCGTTTCATAAAATGTTTACCCTGATGCAGTTATTTTGATACTGAGAAAATGAATTCGATCACGATACTAAAGCAGCACACGGTAAAACAAAGCAGATAAGCAACCTTCTTATTGTTGTCCGGTACGCCTTAAAGTCGCCATACAACAGGATATAAAACAATAAGAACATCCGTTTATTTTACAGATATTTACGATTTATTGTCAACAGACATTGATATAATGGTATTCTTCCAAAAACTGTCACCCATTAACTGACAGATTGGCCGTATGTTTCCCAATTAATTATTTTTTTTTCTGATAAATAAATTTCAGTAAATAGACACGACAACTTAACCGCATTCAACCATGAAATTTGCGAATGTTGTTGGAAACAAACAGTAAAAAAAAAGAGGATGTTCATATATATGTGTAAAATTAAAACGCATCGAAAAATTTGAATAATATAAACAGTAACCCCATTCACGTCTTTAAACCTTTTTTCTATGGAAACATACTTATGTATTCCGGTATATGCATGGAATCATTATGCTAAACTCCTCACAGGGAGGGATCTCGGTGGAAGCTGTATACTGAGGGTACATAACTTATACTTTTCAGTTGGTTATGGGTCTGGAGCTGGCATGTCAGTTAACTGCTAGTAGTCTCTTGTGATTTCATGTTACAGATTTCATAAATTGTTAAATACATTTAAAAAGTTTTATCGAAGATATGAACATCTGACATCTAAATATAATGTCACTCGCAAACAGCTTATTTCTAAGGGCATTTCCCATCCTCGGTTTTACGGAAATGTTGTTAAAAAATGTCAGAAACTGATTAAAAATCCAGAAAAACTGGGACGTAACTTACATTCTTTACGCAATAGGGGATATCGACAGGATATTCTACACGTGTCCGTTAAATTAGCTTTGGGATCCAATGACCTGAGGATTTTACACACATACTGGCCTCTCACTGATACTGCCGATGTCTACTGAAATACATGATGATTCTTTACCAAACCCATTGGGAGTTTTGAATTTGATTTTCCTTCCGTAGTGCGACAGTGTTTTACCAGCAGACTAGGCTCCTTGAGCTAGCCGGCAGTTTAGCGGCGAGCACTCTTTGACCCATCTTTCAAAATTACGTTTTGTTCCCCCATTTTTCCTTTCTAGATTGTGGTCATGGAGTTAGTAGTCTACCTGTATGGGTTTTATTCGTGTGTTTATTCTACTATAGGGAAACGGGACAGAGAAAGGGGAGGTTTGGGTACCCATAAACCGGTTTAACCCTACCGCTGGCTTTTGCTAGTGCCGGTACCAAGTCCGGCTGTCCCGAGTTCCTATCGTTGTTTATGTTTGTCTTTTGTATTTTTATTGTGGGTTTTTTCTTGTGCAGTTCCTACTTACTTTCTGGCATGTGACTATGTTTTTCGGCCATTGTAGGTGTTTCCTGTTATCTTTTTTATTCAATTTTATGTCCGTATATTTAGTTCTTTTCACAATTGACTCAGTCCTGTTGCCAACTGGATTTTACTGTTGTTACGATTGTTTTTTTAAATCACATTGGCTATAGGGGGAAGGTTTGAGCCCCCAAAAACTAGTTTAACTCCGCCGCAGCAGGTTTGTGCCTGTCCTAAGTCAGGAAATTTATTAAGCCTTTGTGTGTCTTGTCTTTTTTCTAGTTAGTTTACTTTATGTCTATAGGAGTCTAGGATGATGTTTATTTCGCTGAACTTGATTACTCTTTATTCATAGGCCGACTCCGACCTGCCGTTGGGTGTGGGGTTTTCTCACCGTTCATTGAAGATCTTATGGTGGCTTTGAGTTGTTATTACTCCCCTTTGGATCGTTGTCTCTTTGACACATTCCCCGTTTCCCTTCTTTTTTTCTATTATACAAAAAAAATGAAAAAATATTACATATATTCTGGAACTAATATATTAGTCCTAGACAAATTACGCAAATATTTAGTAATAGTGTACTTTTTAAAAATAGGTAGACACATGTTTTCTTCTTCCAATAGTTAACCTCGGTTCTTTTTTAGCATAATATCATTCATAGAAAACTAATAAAGAATGCCTTTTCATACCTCTTGGTCGGTACGGAAGTTTAATCTTGCCACTTTGAAGATTTCCGTAGAACAGGAAAAAAATTTCTCACCACAGAAAATAAATGCATTAGTAAATAATTAAAACGTAAATAAATAAATAAAATGCAAGAAATAAACATTCAACTGCATACAAATGATCAAATCGATTGTGTTCATATTTCTCCTTGCAACGATATACTTATGGCGGTTTTATATATATATATATATATATAAAGTTTCATCACAAAGTTTGAGCCTACAAGTGCAACCTATTTGTACTATTGGTTATTTACAGTCTTTCTGTACAAAACAAGAATTATAACTATTTGTCAACAACATAGCGACATAAAAACTCGGACACTTCGCGATTGTGACGTTTAGGGAAAAAACGTCGCATGTGACGTGCAAAGAATTTGAAAACGTCGCATCAGAAGGGTTGATTAAAAAATGGCCTTCATGTTTTGTTGGCACTGATTATGCTGTCCAAATGATGACATTAGAATTCTACCTATAAGTGCCCATGTAAAAGAAGTTTTAGTTACTGCTGACAAAATGCGCTTATTAGCACTGGCCACCACTGGAAGACATCAACAATCAACTCACCAAGACAGGAAGTGCCAATTAATTTTTGTTTTCGAGAAATATTAACTGTTTCCCAACTGACCCGCTATTGGGGGGTGTGACCCGCCAAATTAACCCATGACCCGCCAGGGACTATCACCCGCCCCGAGTCATCGTTTTCACCCGCCAATAAGAATGTCACCCGCAAATGACCCGCCACAACACAGTTAATGCAACAATGCTTTATATTTTCCTTTAACAGTTGAGACAAAGTACAAATTCAGCAGAACAGAAAACACCAAATGGTCAAAAAACAATAAATAACTTATTGTTTTCACCAACAGCATTAAACACCCCACTGAAAATGTCCAAAACACATTGACAGAAAATGTTTTGCCCTCTTCAAATATGGTAATAAGTGGTACAGAACTTGTGCAAAGAATTCTTGAAAAGGTGCACGATGGCTCGACGCGATATGACCCGCCACCACACACCTGAATATTGGGTCATGACCCGCCAGAGCAGAATTTGAGGGTGGCAAAGTATGATGTTCTTTAGGTTAATTACAAGAATATTGCAAATTCCATGTCAATTGGTCATTTACGTTTTGGACGTTCTTTGTTTAGAAACAGAATCCAAGGTTGTGCCCAGGTGTATGACATCACTTTGTTCCCGAGAGTACTTACCAACCCAGTAGTCTAGTACATCATCGCCGGCCCGAAACCCGATTGTATTCTGAAACTTACAACAATTTAATTAGAAAATATCTTTTAAAACTAAGTATCTACCTCGTGCAAAGCCCTGTCATCAGTTGCTTTTGGTTTCAATTTAGATCCTTTTGATCTTTTTGTTCTCTGTCAGCTTTATACATCTTTAGAAATGTTTTTACTTTATCTGCACCGAAGAAACATTAGTTGTCGGAATGGTCACACGCAAAAAGTAAATTCATAGTAACTTCGGTATTTTTTTCACACTCTGTCCTGAAATCTTCCCCATTTCTGCTTAGACGCTTTATTTATTCTAACATATTACGATTTTGGAATAGCGACATTGCAGGTTTTAGGATAAAATTTGTAATTGAGAACACAGTTCGAAGTTTTGGTTTAAGTGCCGGATCTAGGATCAGGAACATGGTGGACTTTGGTCATTTTACGAATAACACCCAAAATGACCACATCTATATTGATAACTCGGGACATGTTAAAACAATACATTTGTGACAAGCATGTAAATTTCGACTTTTATATAGTTTTATATAGTAATATTTGATATTACTGATTATTCGGATTTTGTCCTTGGATTGTTCGTTTTGGATCGACGGTTCGGTTCTCACTTACTTTGTTCTGTTTTATGCATTTTAAACATTTTTTGAAATTGTTTGGGTTCTAATGCTGCTGATGAAGAATAAATTTCCGAAATGGCCATACAGCTCATTAAAATTATTGCAGTTGGAGGTAACATATGTGATATTGTCTCATGTTCATTTACTCCATATCCTTTCGTAAAATATTTAATACAGGGGTTTGTCTTTTATTGCAGTGTGGAGTTGGTAAAACAATTCCCCGTGGTAGAGATGTATGCTCCTTATTTTTCTTCGATATGGTGTACTTGTACATGAGATAAAATCTCATGTGTACACTATGCTCAATAAATATTATCAAAATTGATGCAAATTCTAACCCCGAAGGATTAACTCCCTTCATCGTAGTTTTGTCCTTAGCTAAATTTGATATTACTGATTATTCGGATTTTGTCCTTGGATTGTTCGTTTTGGATTGACGGTTCGGTTCTCACTTACTTTGTTCTGTTTTATGCATTTTAAACATTTTTTGAAATTGTTTGGGTTCTTATGCTGCTGATGAGGAATATAAGTAGTGTATCACGTCACTTTGGGCCCATAAGGCCAATGTTAAAGTTCCACCCAAACTTCCCTCCGAAATTATTCATCGCCTTGATTAGTCAATTATCAGTTCTTTTCAGAGCTAGTTCTTTTTGTAATAACTGTCACCCCGTTTACTTTTATAGTGATATGAATATTTTAACCCGTCCCTTAGATATATTTGTAGTTGGGTTTTATGTTTAAAATCCTACCCCTTCCCAAGTATCCCTCTCATTTTGTAAAATATCTTTAGCCCTGTCTTCCAGCGTCTTGAACGTAGAGCACCGCAAAGGTAGTGTAGCGGTGTGAAAGTGGTAAGACGTTGGAAGATATTGTCATCTATTAAACTTATAATTCGTAACGTACCCCTGCGTGACTGTAACTAACCCACCTAATTATACCTAAAACCTAACCCTAACCCAAGTCTTTATGTTTAATTTACTCATTATTTTCATTTTTGTGTTGTTTTACTCTGGAAGCTCTTTGAATGTATTTCCTGTTTTTCCGTGCTTTTCTATTATTTGAGTTGTCTCCCTTTTTTGTGCCCTAACACTAACCCCAAACCCTTGTGTTGTTTTCTAGCGATTTATTTCCCTGTACCGTTCTGCCTTGGTTTGTTCTGGTCTTCCCCAACCGTAACTCAAACTTCCTTTTGTTTCTGTATATGTACTTCTCCATTATCTTTTTTTTTCTTTGAAGGTATCTCATTCCTGTTACTAATCAAATAATCAACTAATTACAAGTATACATATTTTATTTCATCCGTCATAAAACAGCCATGGGTCGGAGAGCCATCCACATGCTGCCTGTACAATTTAAAAGCCATAAGGTCTTGTGCTTAAATCATCCATGGCGACCCTTTTATCGAACACGATCCTATAGTCTTTGTCTTGATGTACGGTCAGTAACCTTTTTTGGTCCCTCTTTATTTTGAAATCATCTGTTACGGTCTTCACGTCGTCTCTATTGTTAGTGATCATATGTTTTATCGTATCGAAGTTGATCATTAAAGAGTTTCTATAGTTGAGTGTGATTCCTCGTATTTTACATATGGTCATATTTCTGTCCTTGTCAGGTCTTTCCAATTTGTAGGCATAGTTTTTTGGTCCTCCAGTCACGAACTCCGTAATTTTGTTGTTTGGTACTTCGTTCGTAAGGTCCCCTGGGTAATCCCCCAATTCGGGTCTCCATTCCCCAGGTTGAGATGTATAAACGATGGAATCGGTGTCGGCATATAGGGCACGGGTATTCAACTTCTCCAAATAACTGTACAACTTCAGTCTTGCTTGGGCGGTTGTGTAAGCAGCAATGACCACGTTGGTACGTCCGGATTCCTCTACAAACTCGTCTTTACACTGATATCTCATTTCCACCATCTCTTCGCTGACGAAATAGATACCCATGAGGAGAATCTGATCGCTGGTTAACATGTCGAAGTATTCTGCAGGATCACACACGTATTTGATTTAAGGTAGGTTAGATCTTTGACCGAATTTTCCCCAAAAGCTGTTCAACATCAACTTTGCTAAAGCTCGTTACCCTGGATTTCTTTGGATTTGATCGTACTCGAGGAGAATACCCTCCTTTTCATGGTCCTCTCTGATGTACCTCCATTTGTCGTCTTCAGTTTGACACCATTCTGGCCACCCACTGGCTTCCTGCTTCATCTTCAGGAAGGTATTCACGTATTCGATGAAAAGTCCTCCTGTCTTTGTTGTTGGGTCGTATTGTTCCGTGTCAAAGTGCCACACTTCATATATCTGTTGAATTTTATATCCATGTTCCAACGCTTTCTTGATTTCGTCCATCGCCCAAGTTCCGGTCAGTGCTCGTTACTCGTCGGCATGTTGGCACGACGTCTGTTGATGTGTTTCGGCACAAGTTTTACATAAAGTAAATAGTAACTTGTTATTGATTTTCGACGGGAGCACTGGAATGTAGAGTCCTCTAGGTGACAGTACTTTACATTTGATGAGTCCTTCGTACTTTTAAACGTCAGTGAAGTTTTCTGTGATGATCTCAGGTTGTCCCACGGGGATTTTGCCGGTTTTGTTGATGTAGGGATACAGCGAGGTGACGTCTGCATACGATATGTCCTGGTCCTGTTCATACAGTTTAAATGCTTCGGTTCTTCCACCATAAAAGGCGTCTCTTGGCTCCAAAGGAGTGATCATCTCGGTTTGTTGGATAAAGTTTCTTAAGCTTTCGTTTTCCCGAACCTCTTTGTCAAACTCGCATTCCCATTTACCGATATAGATGTAACCTTGACCTTCCAAATATCTCTCCTTCTCCCGCGTGCGTTGATGAAGATCACCCATAGTCATGCCGTTGACTGGGTTGACTGTACTGGCACTATAACAGTGTAAGCACCCGTGCCAGAACTTCCCGTTAAACTCCAATACGTATTTCTGACCGCTGTTGTTCTCGTAATACCCGTCCACTTTATAGGTGCCGATTTGTTCTTCCCCTCCATTTCTTGCAGGTTGTATGTTGATTCCTTCTGTTGCCGATAGGTATTTGAGCCACTGCATTGCTTTTACAGAATGTTTTTCCTCTGGACGGTACCCTTGAGCTGGAATAATACCGATGGTATCTGGTTGGAGAAACTTCTGTCTGAATACCAAGTTGCATGCTGATGCTATCGTGATGCATTGTTGGAATGGATCTATTCCTTCATGTCCGTCGGTGGATGTCATCTCCAGGAACAGTTGTCTGAAAATTAAGCAGGCTCTTCTCAATATATCCACGTCGGAACGGCAGTAACTTAATAATTCTTTCTGAAAATCGAATTTTTGTTGGTAATTAGTCTCGTACCATTCGAAAAAGGTTGTTCTGTCTTTCGGTTTCATTCTGTCAGGTTGGTAAAACATCAGATCGGGTAAGTGGTTGAGTACGGTTGATTGGTTTTCTTTCCTATTAAATAAATGCGGGAAATATCCTTTCTTCAATTCCATCAATCCAAACATCTTGGGTAGTTCGGCTAAAGCCACTGGTAAAAAATTGATGGAATCTATCATCCGAATGCGACATCCAGGTACTTCGATGTACATATTCTTGGTTCCATTAGCTATGATAGCGGGTTTCACTCCATGTTGGTATAAATATCCTAGTATTGGTAACGAATCGTAACCTTTGAAATTGTGTGCGATGACGGTTGATCCTTGGTTATCTCCAGAGAATAGCCACTTACAAAAATGTTCGGTTGTGTTGGGCCCGGTAAATATCAATTCGTTCTTTCCACATGTCTGGCAGATGCTATCTTTATCGACCTTTCCATCCATGCATTTCAAACAGATTTTGTGTACAACGCATAAATTTAGTTTGTGTTCGGAAGCTCCACACTTCATTGATTTACAATGAGCGCATTTGCCGTTATCATTGGGCAGGTATCCTTTGTCACACCGAATTTTGTCATCTTGGGTGCATTCAAAGTCGAAGAAAATATAAGTCTGTTTCTTTTGTCCATGGTCGTTATTCACTGGTTGCATATAGCACTGGTGTCCCGATGGAAAATAATCTCTACAGGTCTGACAATAAACGGTTTCACAGGTATGATCTCCATATCGTTTATTCACGGTTTGCCCACAATTCTTACATTTATAATAGGTAGTGCACGTTGAGTTTCCAGACGGTGTCTTCTTTTTGTGTAATTAGAAACATGTCGACCCTTTGAAATACCGCCCACAATCGGTACATAATGTCCAGTCATCTTCGGCTTGATTGTGAATTTTCCTACAGTAATGGCATGCATTATTGCATACGTGCTGCTCTTTATGATCGTATCCCTTTTTGCAGTCGGTACAGAAGTAGACGCGGCCAAGAAATGCAGTCATGCTTGTAATGACATCGTAATGGTTGTCGTGGTAGTACAGGTATATTTTTTTCTCTGCTTTGGGGCCATGATATATGATTCCGTTGAAATGATCTCTGGATATTACATGTATTTGATATTCCGGTAGAATCGATTGGAATTGTTTGATCTCTTCTATGCCACATTGTTGTACAGGAACTCCCGCTTTTGTGTGTAGATCTAATGCTAATTCTTTCTTGCCATGTTTGATAGAGCTCCACTGCTCGGGTCCGTCAATTTTTGCTATGGCCGTTACGATGGCTCTGGCACAGCAGAGATTGTCATTGTTCTGTATACGAATGATGCATCGCTTTTCCTTCAGGAACCTTTCGGTGTCCACGTATTCACATTTCTTTCTGGTACCACCCTGCGGAAGGCTAACGTGAGTAATATTCAACTGGATACTCTGGTCTAAGACAAAGTGTTCGTTGGACTGCAGCACTCGTTCTATTTCTGCTAAAAGTATGTCACCTGTCACCTGTCTCATTTGCATGAATGGTAGTCTGATGGGGAAATCCAGGTCTGGGCACTCAAGGGTGACTTGCACCAAATCTTCTTCTTTCATTCCGCTGGTGAGGTCTGTTAAAATGGAGTCGAACAGTTTTTGTAACGATTTTAAAATATCTGGAACATTCTGGACGTTTAGGTTTTTAAAGGTCACTTTGTACTCTGTCGACTCGGTGTTAAAACGAGGTATTTTCGTTCCTTTCTCCTTTTCAATGATGTATTGTTGCTTAGGTTGGGTAACATCTAAAGGTTGAAAAGATGATCCGAATCCAATTTGATGTTTCTCTTTCTGGTGCTCATACAGATTATCTTTGCTTCTATATAACAATCCACACTCGGTACATGGGAAATAGGTGTCGTTGTCGTGTTTTCTTTCGTGCCTGTCTAAGTTATCCTTTCTGGTGAAACGCTTTAGACATATTCCACAGGTAAAGGTATTGTGATCCTTATTAAGTCGGTAATGCTTTAATAGCTGACTCCTTCTGACAAAGGCTTCTTGACAATATCCACATGAATGCATCTGTAAAAGGTTATACGCTATTTAGTTATGTATTATTGATTATTATTTAATTCTGTTTTATAAATTACTTATTTAATTCTGTATTATTGATTACTTATTATGGCTAATTCAATTATTTTATCGTTCAATCAATCTTTAATTTCGAACTTCATATTAACTTATATTTTTATTCAATTAATTATATTTAGTTCACTTACCTTTGTTCTGTTTATTTTCGCTAGGTCTGTTCAATTCGGCTGTTAGTGGCAGAATGAAAA